>JAQIVE010007283.1:0-10615 GCA_034698285.1 Sminthurinus bimaculatus
ATAACTAAGAACTAATGATAAATTTTATAAAACTATCCTCTTTAAAATTATAATTAATACTTAAAAGAAAATAACTATAATAATATTAGTTACTATGTTATTAGAGCTCTTAAAAAAGTAAATATTTACTTACATTTTATTTTGTTGACGCATGCAAAATTTTTATAAAGGTTAATGCGTATTGGTGTAAGCTGCGTCCTCAGTTTAATTTTGACGTCGCAGTTAAATACATTTGGAATGTTTGCATATTGCATTCATTATTATGCACTATGCACAGTTTCAAGTTCCATTGTGGATTTGAGGGATGAACAAGGCAGCAAATCAATGCATACAAGAAGAGAGATTTGTCAACTGCGACTCTTTTTGCTCCTTTTCCACTCGCTGGCCTTCAGCTGACTCATTTTGTCACATGCTTAATAGTGCGGGTAAGAATTATACGTATGAATGAAATAAAACTCATCTGTAGTTATCAAACGTTTCAAAGATACGCATCGTCAAAAAGAAAAATGAATGAACCTCTTGCCCTGTCCTGGATTTTACCTTGCCACGCGACTCGCTGAGGCAACTTGAGACAAAGATTGAATTGAGCAGATCATTTCCATTTTGAGTGGGTCAGAAGCTCCTGCACTTTATATGTAGATGACAAAACAAGCATGAATTCTAAAAGTATTTTTTCCACTCCTGGAAAAAGATGTTATTAAGTCTCAAGAAAATTTGACGAGATTCGACAAAATTGATAATTTTTGATGAGATTTGACAAGATTGACAGTTTTTGATCAGATTTGACAATTTTTGATGAGATTTGACAATTTTTGATCAGATTTGACAATTTTTGATGAGATTTGACAAGATTGACAGTTTTTGATCGACCAAAGTCGTGTCAAAATTTCATGAGATTTTTCGACAAGATTTTTTTCAAAGAGTCAACAGAAATTATTGTTTATTTTATTGTGATCGATGGCTTGTAAAAATCAAGGTATACTTTAATATTATTTGACTGTGTATAAATGACACGCACTTTATTTACAAATTAGCTTGTTTTTGTGAGTGGGTGGTACTTTTATCATACATACATATATTTTTGTAAGAAGAAAGTGTGGATGGTCGATGACACGAGATAGACTACCTATGTATTTATGTACTTACGCCTTGTTTTGACCAAAACTTAATTGTTGAAAAATTAGGGAATAAAATACTATGTATCTGTGTAAATCTGTCTATGGAAAGCCAGCTTTTGATTCGCATTTTGTACTGTAATTGTCCATTGTTAATGTTTGGATAAATTTTTGTTTTTGTTAATGCATGAAAAATTTCCATCGGCACAGGAAATAAAAGGGAACCAGAAAAATCCTCAATTTTCTAGTGATTAAGTTGTTTGTTTTTATTCACAGTGTGTATAAATTATACATAGACGTGTATGAACATTTTACGTATGTACGTGCGTAGATTATTTATGCATGAGCACAACGGGCAAAAAATAGGCGTATGTCAACAATCGAATATTTAACAGGCATGATTTTGATCGATTGGCCTGTTATGGAAAAAGGAAAGCTGTGCTTACAAATTATAAATGTGTACAAGGAATGTAGACCCAGATTTTTTATCGTTGATCAAGGATTAAAGACCAGAGAGTAAATACTAATAATTGGCTTTTAACATTTTGATATGCAAATTGCAAATAAAATGAAAACAGTTTCTAAATCTTCATTTCTGGCGTATGTACATAAATGACGTTTGCAGTTTTACTCAACTTTAATAAAGCATAGATCAACATTTTAATTACATATTATCTTTACTTATTGACTATATGTCGTATGTTGTATACATTATTATTATACTTCATTTCTATACTCTCGTGGGTATTTTTTCTTATAGGTATTAACTTTTGATTTTGAGAAAAATATTCCGTACATATTTTAAATGCCAACTGCTGCTTTATATAATATACAGCGACAAAATAAGCAAAAAAGTAACAAAAGACCAAAAACTGTCTTTTTAAAAAAATTATTCGAAAGAGAAAAAAGCTGGTGGTATAAAAATAAAATAACACGAAAAAAATGCGCTCAGTCGTCGCGTAGCGGACGTTTTATACTTATTCTTAGGTTCTTTAGCCGTTGATCCTCCACGTACCTATTAACATTTTCCATGGGTGGGCAGTTCACCTGAAATTGTACAAAAAATTTGATAAAAATTACTTAAAAGTTTTTCGCTGCATCAGAATTTCAAAACCTAAATTGTTGACACAAGAAATGCAAAAAATTGTTTGAGAATTCTCATTTAAAATTTTTTGAAAAACTATACATTTTATGAAAATCAAAATTAATTACACACCTCGCCCTACTCTGACGGACTATCTTCAACCGCATCGCCCCCTTTGTCCCCGCTATCCGAGCTGGACCTAGAAAAAAACACAAAAATAATTTAATTTAAAATGTCGCGCTCAATACCCCACAATTCAAAATCAATCCAAAATTCAAATCCAATATTCAATTCACTGTTGAATTTTACAAAATAAATTAAATTCAACCATTTTGAAGTTCCCCTTTCAAAAAAATCTCATTAAATCTCACAAAAATTCAACAAGATTTTTTAAAAATTTTTACTGAGATTTTAATGATATTTCACCAAAATCGCAACAAAAGTAGATCAAAATTGGAAACACGATTTTGGACCAAAATCCTGCCAAAATTTCACAAGATTTTTTGACCTGATTTTTTTCTAAGGGTTAATTTAAAAATTTTGACAATCCTAAAAACGACCAACTTACTCGGTGCTTTGAGAGCCCGCGTCCGCCGCCTGGCTTTCCGAACCGTTGGAGTTTTCTTCCGCACTGTAAAAAAAATCACAAAACAAAAATTAAAAAATGTTGGATCACAAAACACAAAACTTTAAAAGCTTGCGTGTAAGTACTTCAATTGAGGGCAAATAATATAATATATAATATAATATAATAATTCGCGGTATATTTTAACTTTTACTGAGAATTATTAATTTAACTAACCCGTTCGTTCCCTGGTCAATAGTATTTGGTTCTTGGTCCATTTTTTACGTTTTTTTCTTTATCTTCAACTTGTAAGTAAAATGTAAGAAGACGACAACTCCTTTTATCTTTTTATTACAATGTTTCGTGTTGCTCCGACGGAGGTCTGAATAGTTGTGTTGACTTGATGGGCAACTACTCGATTATTTATCTATTTGCGAATTTCAGCACCACCACATAAAACAATAAATATGTATACAAGACAACAATCATCATCATCATCATAATAATAATAATACAATAATTGACTGCACAATTCGTATTTACTGTCATTATGGAAATAATCCACGTGATTTTGTTCACATTCATACATACATAATATTTTGCGATTATAATTGTGCATCAAGATAATATGCAGATACAGTCATTCAGTCAGATAGCCAAAACACAACAAAGACGAACAACAATGGGTAAAAGGCAGAAGGCAAAGGGGAAGAAAAAAAGAGGAGCGAGAGAGAGAGATCAAGAAGAACAAAACAAAGTGCGCAGTCCATGTGCCAAATCAAAATCCAAGTCCAACTCGACTAACCCCGCATAAAATAAAGCAACAATAGAAAAATGATAATATGTACATATATATAAATAGCCGAGAATTGAGAATATCTATCCAATAATCAAATGTATTTTATTTATGTAGCGAGGCGACAAGCCGACGCCGAAAATGTTGTTCGGCCTTGTCAAACGGGGTTTAAACGTCAGTTCATGCGCCTGATTCTTCTGTTTCTGCTGGTTCTGCTCCTCACGATGACGATGTATCTTTATTATGGCCGTATAATTTGCAACAATAATAATTAATTGTATTTATTCTTCTTCGTCGTCGCCGTTGTCTTTTATTCTTAGTAAAAGTTACTTACCTTACCTGAAAAAATGCAGGCATTTTGTCGTCTTAATTTTTATGGCGCCGTAAATCTTCTCCGAGGAAGAATGTCCAGGCCAGGATCAGATATCAGACATCAGGAGGAAATAGAGACTCGTTTATTATGATTTTATGGTGCATTATCTCGTGATCATGATCATGCTTTTGAGTATGAAGGAATTAATGAGTACACATACATACAAACAGTAAATAAATGCAAAATTATGGGCTGTGTTGATTTTGATGGCGATTTAGCATTTAACATCTTTTGGCATTTGCAATATTTATCATACGTCAAAATCATCGAGTTTTCAGGTGTGCGGCGGATCAAACCGGTTTTGTCCAGTGAAGTTGAGATTTAGTGAAAAAGTTTGCAGGCTAGTTGCTGGTTGCTGGCTGCGGACTTGGCGGTGGCAAGAATGAATGACTGACTCTCTTTATCATATTAACACGTAAAAAGTAAAAAGTAATATTTATGTAAGTAAGTATTTTGTATTATTTGTATTTTGTGTGCTACCTTCTCGCCCTTGAGGTTTTCAAATTAAATAAAATGCAGGTTCAATTCTTATTCAATAAAATACCTTGTGTAGGTATGCAATTCTCCAATTATTGTTTGTCTATAGCCTATAATATTTTTTATTACGGTACACAGTACACAGAATTTTGTATACAATGAGGAAAAGTAAACGATAAGAAATAATTGGAGATTAATTAGTAAAGAATTAAAATGACAAAATGCTATGATTTTAGATTGTCTTCTTCCTATTACATATTACGATTGCTGTACATTGTACATATGCATATGCATGTATAGTAAGCAAGCAATGTAATTAGCAATAAAATTCTGTGTCAATACATTTTGTACTATGTCAAGTTTTTCTTTAGTTTGTACGCATGTACCTATGTACAATGTACAGCATAAGTAATACGTACTCAAATTTTCGTGCTACAAGAATGGTCGATTATCACAAAATATTATTACTTTCCTTGGAAAAAAATCTTGTCAAAAAACACAAATGAAATGTGGACACGATTTCTGTCGAAAACCTTGTCTAATCTTGACGTGAGAAAAATTAAGGCTGAAAATCATCAAAATCACGAAAATTTGGAGAGATTTCACAAGATTGGCATTTTTTAATGCGGTATTAATAATATTGTATCAAATCTGATGAAAATTTGATGACCCTGAGAAAAAAATCTTGTCAAAAAATGATGCCTTCAAAATAAAATGATTTAAATTGTGAGTCCAATCGTCCCTCTGAAAAAAACCTTATCAAATCTCATGAAAACTTGATGAGATTTGACAAGATTGACAATTTTCGATGGAATTTTTATGATATTTCATCAAATGCTGATCAAAATTGATAAGATTTTCGACCAAAATCGTGTCAACCCTTCATGAGATTTTTTGACAAGATTTTTTCTGCGGAGTTGAACTTGTTGCTTTATTCCTTGGAAAAAAATCTTGTCAAAAAATCCCATTAAGTTTTGACACGATTTTGCTCGAAAATATTCTTCTCAGTTATGATCAACTTTTGACGAAATTTTGATGAAACATCATGAAAATCTCGTCAAAAATTGTCAATCTTGTCAAATGTCAAATGATGAAATTTTCCTGAGATTTGATAAGACATTATTCATAGAGTAAGAATCGTCATATAATTTAGACTGTACCTTGTAGACTCCAATTTTTTCGACGATATCTGTCCTTTTGAGGGCATAATAACCTGCAGAATAAAATTCGTTTAATCTGACACGTTTTTTGTACTTGTACTCTTTATCACTCTTTATTTTTTGGCAGGCCGTTTTTGAAATTTCGCTCCTTGTAAGTCTTAAAATTGTGGTCCGCGGGATTTTCAATTGTTAAAATTTTTCAACTTTTTACCATGACCGGAAAGCCAAGTTTGACATTCGACAACTGGAATCAGCCATAGTAGGAAAACATCAACTGTTAGGTCACATGTGACCTAAAACAGTTGATGTACATATTATTAATTGAGGTGCTGTAGTTTATCAAAATTTTGAAAAATGATCATTTTGGCTGACCGCATTGACATCCATCCCAGTTTTGCTCGGAGACTCCTCCGCAACGATTTTGTCCTTCAAGGTTCGTCTAGCAACTCCTCGATCGAATTTTCCCGCCGCTTGCCGCTCAATTCCTTGAATCCTTGGAGGACCAATCACGCCGTAAATTCGTATGTACAAGATCCGGATCCATGGCGATAAACTCCGTTTTTATGGGGCCGAGCAAATATGTAGTACAGATTTTTTTTGGACTCGTACCAAAATTTATTTAAATTTTGACTTTTCCTGTTCGGACTGTTTTGTTTGTGTCAAACAAAGGGTTATCAAAAACATTTTTTTGAAACTGATGAATTGTTGACCAAAATCCTGACAAATTTTCATGAGATTTTTTGACTAGATTTTTTTCTTAGGGATATCTCAAAAATCTCACCAAAACTTGTTGACCTTGTCAAATCTCATCAAAAGTTCATTAGATTTGATAAAAAAAATTCTAAGGGTACGTGCTCAATTTGAGAATTTTTGCAAAGCTGCATCACCTTTCATTAACCTTGTAATGTACATATTTCATGCTTTCAAAATTTTATGTGAATTTGGTCCTTTTAACATTTTCTTCGTGTATTTACACACTTTTGGCAAGTATACTGAAAACAAAATGGAGCAAATGATGAAAGGAGATCCGGTGTGGTTAAGTTGGTTAGTATATTACGCAATTCTATTGAAAACCGTAAGCTTCATTCATTTTGGTGACAAGACAATTACTCACTTCATCATCAGTACTTTTTTGACAGAATCATTGACCTCACGTGCTATTTTACCACATCATTGACAGCTACGATGGTGTAAATATGAAAAATGGCTTTATTATGAAATATTTTTGCAGCACTAACTATTGTCTAGAATTATGGTAACAATCTTTCCTAAACGGCTGTTTTAAGCATTTAACTAGTGGCCCAAAAAAATAGAGTTGCTCGGCCGTCATCATGGAAGCTTACGTCAAGCTCCAATTCTTGACCTCATTTTTGACCTTTCTGTTGACCTTATGGTACCAGGATACAAACTTATGGTGCTTCGCTCAGGACATTGGACAGCTGGACTATGACTACAAATTTGAGCCGGCGCCGTATCGAAGTCAAATTTTTAGCCCCGGTGGTCGATCCAAACCCTCGACCTTTGGCTACTGCGCCCTCTTGGGGAAACGGGCGCAGTCAAGTCAAAACGACAATAATACCGAGGACAAAACTCCATACATGACTATTGTACGAATTTGACGAAATTCAAAAATAGCTTTTGTTTTCACTCTGTGCAAAAATTTACAATCCGCCAAATTTTAAAAGTTGTCAATATTTTTTATTTCCGAAAAGTAACAAAAGGGAGCCAGATTTTTTAGACGGCTCTTTTTTAGTTGGAAATTTGGTGGATTTTTTTAAATTTCGTGAATTTTGTGGCCGAAAAAGTTTGCAAATTTTGGCGGATAAAAACTATATTTTTTTGGGACATTTTTGAAAGGGTGGCAAATAAATTTAAGCAGAATTTTGGTTTAAAGTTATAACAAAAAAAACCTGCAGAATTTTACGACATTTGATAACAGTTTTTAAAAAAATAATTGGCACAGCCCGAGTTGATTGTCCATCACGGTCACAAGTATGAAGAGCACTATGTGGTCACGGATGATGGCTACAATTTGACCCTTTTCCGAATTTTGAAGGATGGAATTAAGGCGGAGTTTGAGCCCGTTTTTTTCCAACATGGATTTTTAGGTACTGAAAAATTTTGGTGATAAAATTTGCCATACTTTTTGACCATCTTTTAAAACGCTAAAACAGTTTTTTCAGGGCTAATTTTAAACGTATGTTTTACCATTTTATTCAATTTCTAACAAAGGTACGGGCGCTGACTGGCTAATGACAGATACGGATGCGGTTTATGGTAAAAAAACTCGAGATTTAAAAAAAAATAATTAAAAAGCCAAATAATTTGGAAAAATTAAAAAAAAAGCTTAAAGAGTAATAAACGGAGCGTAAATGCTCACAGTAAATTCAACAACCCTGCCTTACACGTTGGTCCGCTTCAATTTTGACGTTTGGCTCGGGAACTCCCGCGGAAATGAGTGGTCAAATCGACACGTCCGATTTTCTGAGTACGATCCGAGATACTGGAGCTTCAGGTTTTAGGCGAATATTTTTATTGATTTCGATAATTTTTTTTAATCTTGGCTAAACTTAAAAATTTTATTTTAAATATTATTCTTCCAATAGTTTCCACGAAATGGGGGCCTATGACCTCCCGAAGGTCTACGAGTACATTCTTGGGGTGACGAAATGGAACCGTCTGAATTACATCGGTCACAGCATGGGAACGACAATGTGAGCACAGGAACATAAATTAATTTTAAATTAAATCAATGCTGATTTGATATCTTTAACACCTTCGCCGCATCGATGATTTCAACCAAAATTGAATACCTTTGACTAACCTTGTTTTTAAACGTAGTCGAATAATTTTAGTTGAATTCGATATTTTCGAGCATTGTCAAATAATTTTAGTCGAATTTGATGTTCTTTATCCTAATTAAGCACTTTCGACGGAATTCGATGCTTTTGATCAAAATAAAAACGTATCGAAAAAATTCGATGTTTTTGATCAAAATCGAATACTTTCTAAAGAATTCGACGTTTTTGGTCAAAATCGAATACTTTCTAACGAATTCGGCGTTTTTGATCAAAATCGAATACTTTCTAAGGAATTCGGCGTTTTTGATCAAAATCGAATACTTTCGACGGAATTCGACGTTTTTGATCAAATTCGAATACTTTCTACCGAATTCGATGCTTTTGATCAAAATCGAATAGTTTCTAACGAATTCGATGCTTTTGATCAAAATCGAATAGTTTCTAACGAATTCGACGTTTTAGATCAAAATCGAATAGTTTCTAACGAATTCGGTGCTTTTGATCAAAATCGAATACTTTCTAACGAATTCGATGCTTTTGATCAAAATCGAATAGTTTCTAACGAATTCGACGTTTTAGATCGAAATCGCATACTTTCTAACGAATTCGACCTTTTTCATCAAAATCGACGTTTTTTAAAAAATTCGTATATTTTCGACGGAGTTTTGATTTTTATCGAAACGATCTTGATAGTACATAGATTTTAATTCAATTGAAGTTTGTTCTATTAATTATCAAATTTCTTGACGTTTGTGACCATAGGTTTTACATTAGCATGATGGAACGACCGGAGTTTAACGACAAGATAAACGTCATGGTTGCCTTAGCACCATCCGGTTCTCTAAATAATACCAAATCACCGGCTCGACTTTTGTCCAACATCACCGAGCTAACGGTAAATATTCCCACTCTGTAATAATTAAGCCCTCCATCATCCTGCTGTAGAAAACATGAAAAAATGTTCAACAAAAAAGAAATTATGCTAGGTTTAAGTTTTTTTTGAACACGTTTCAGAAATACCTGCCGTTGGAAGGTAAACTGCCCCCACAGCTGGTGTTGGACGTGTTTCGAAAGGCCGTACCAGAACAGTGCGTCCGACAATATGTGGACGTGTTCAACCCGTGCGAGTCAATAATCGCCTTGCTGATCGGTACCAACTCGGACAATTTCAATGGGACGACCTATCGTCGAGTGACGGGGCATCTGCCATCTAGCACCTCGATTCGAACGCTGATGCACTACCTTCAGACGATCCAGTATCGCAACTTTCGGCAGTATGACTTTGGACCCTTGGTCAATCTCAAACGGTATGGAAGCGTTCAACCTCCCGCGTACAATTTGTCCCTGGTCAACGTTGAAACTCTCAATTTCTACGGCAAATATGACACTCTTGTTGTGGCTGAAGTAAGTTTTGTTACAAATTTGAAGAACTTCAGATTTTCTAAACGAATTTCAAACAATTTTGGCCAATTTTTTTTATTTCTAAACCGATTTTTGAAATTTTTTGTAGGACGTGAATACAACTTTGTCCGGGTTTTCCAAGGAAAAGGAAATGGCCAACTACGAGCTTTTGGTGTACAACCATTTGGATTTTGTGTGGGGGGACGATGCAGCGCCCTGTGTAAATTTGCAAATTGTGCGCAAACTTCTGCGCAAGGTCAATTGTACCGCCGCGGCTGACCCAGTTGCCTGTCAGAAAGCCTTGAATGAAGCTTTTTAATTTGTGAAAATGGAAAATGCTTAAATAATTAAATAAAGCCAAAGAATCAAACCAAGTTAAAAAATTTTTGCCCGCGTGATTTCTTTTTTTGTTTCGCTGTCTTTTATTTTTCAACTCCATTTCCCAAAAATTGGTGCGATTTGATATTCCCTCTCTTATTTAGTCGAATTTCGGTACATTTTTTCGAGGAAGGTGATAATGTTTGTGTTGACTGTGTAGGCGACGTGACGACCCCAGGTAAAGTCATTGCTGTTGTAGGGAATGATGACAAAGTTGTTCATCCCTCTCCTTTTGGAAATTTCACTCAGAGTTCGGCGCGTGTCCTGAAAATTTGTCGCAAAATTTTACATTTTTAGACAGTTTTGACCTCATATTCTAAAATTGTAGATTTTTTTGTAGATTTTGACCTCATTTTTTAAAATTGTAGATTTTTTTGTAGCTTTTGATCTCATATTCTAAAATTGTAGATTTTTTTGTAGATTTTGACCTCATTTTTTAAAATTGTAGATTTTTTTGTAGCTTTT
>JAQIVE010007284.1:0-10615 GCA_034698285.1 Sminthurinus bimaculatus
GTAAAAAAGTAGTGATATTGAAAGACTCGTCAGACGATATGGTACTTTATATACACAATATGATACGATAGAATACGATACGACACACAGAGTACAATACAATATACAATACAATAGACTATAATAGAACACCCTTAACTTGAAATATTAGTCCATGCTTTATACTCTCTCCAGTTTTTTGCGAGGATCAATAATAAGCGTTGTGACATCTTCAGCTATACCAATTTGCGTACGCGTCCCGCTCTCTCTCTTTTGCTCCTTCTCTCATTCCGTCTCTCGCTATATTTACTCCTCTTCGTTCTCTCTCTCTCTGACTCTCGCGCTCTCGTTTGCTCTCTCAGTCCCTCGTTTTATATCACAGAATGTATCCATCTATTATGTATGTTAGTATGCAAAGATTTCGACGACCAGGACGTGGAGGACGAGAAGGAAATCAATAAAAGGAGCATCAGGTAGTTTGATATGGAAGGCGCAAAATCCGCCGTATTGATCTTTTATCATCATCTCCATGCCGCCAACCCAATTCAAGTCACAGCACAGCTTTTACAACAAGAGAGTGAGAGAAAACGGCAAGGAAGGAGTAGAACATGGACAGAGTTCACACTTTCACCTGCACCGATGCGATACAAAAAGCGCTGAACACTGTACACATTCTTATAGAAAACACAATATATAAAACCATACAACACAATTCAGTACAACACAGCTCACAGTTGGCAGTCTGTACCTGGAATTACAGTATACACACACTTTCAAATGTAGAATGACAACCAGTCGCCACCTGTAAAGTTTTATAAATTTTATAGGAGCTATCGCATACTTTCTCCTCGGCTTTGCTATTAGAATGTTGCTTTCGTGACAACGGCACATCACCAAGTCAAGTGTAGGCTTGAAACGAATTTGTCATGTAATGTTATTAAGTATATCATTACGACGACCCAACTCGGAACGTATTGAGACCAAGAGGACTACAACAAAAGGGAGAAGTGAGCTGAGGAGTAAACATGTACCGAGTAAAGAGAAATATATTCAACGTAGTGTTATTACCCAAGGAAGCGAAAGAAGGAGAGGAAGGAGAAAAGAAAGTAAGAAAGAGAAAGCAACAGGTTATGTGGAGAAGCAAGTGAGACTTTTCATTTTTTATGCATATGGCGAGTAAACACGAGTTTGTTTGTGCATGGGTACATGTGTTTGCTTCTATTGAAGCGTATAATACTTATGGAAAGTTTCGCTACACATCATTGCGATTAGAGATTTTAATCAATTTTCAATTTAAAATTTACTCAATAATACAGTCGTTATTGTCGGTACTGCAAGATTTTGATATTTCTATAGAATAGATTTTATTTTTAGGATTAGAATTGACTTGAAGTAGGTAAAACACTCTCTTGACTTTTTATGTTTGCATATTAGATACACATTTTAATATAATTGATGTTTTTAGTTATATGTAACAGCATCAGCATAAGCTGAGGCAACGTTTTCGAAGCATACGGGGAGACGCAATTCATTTTAGTCACTATAGTAATAAATGTCAAGCTCATATGCCTGCATATGATATTTGAGTGAAACTTGAGTTCTGTGAGTCTGAGAAGTTCTCAGACTCACAGAATCATTACGATACGATTATGACATGGACATTGAGACCTTTTCACCTAATTATTCTTTGAATATAAATAAATAAACTACAGTATTATTTTTGGTCATTCGAATCTTTGCCCGAAACTTTATCTGTTGGTCGTACTAAACTAAATCTCGCCTTAGGATCACTTGTTTCCTTGTGTTTTGCGAGTGGAATCGTTGAATCAGGTGCAACTTCGACAAATGACTTTGTAGGAGCGGGCGCAGGGTTTATTAAACTAAATCTGGCTTGACGAAAGTTTGGCTTTTCCTCCGTAACCTCTGCATTATCTACGACGTCTTCCGACATACCGGGGTTTCTTTTTGGCCTAAAAATGTATCATTACTAGATTTAAAAAACGGTGTAGAGATATAAAGGAATATACATGTAAAACTTTCGATAATATCCTCCGATTTGGTAACGTATAATATAATTTACATAGGCTGGGTAGGTTACAGGACACCGATATTTTTTCCCTTTTACATACACTGAGATTTATGTTGTCCGAAGGGTAAAATCAAAGCAGTCATGTAAAGTGATTACCTGAAGTAACATTCACGAATTAAAGTTGTGGTGATGTACGGCATTTGTCTTTTCTGGTCCATTTCTTGGTTATTTGGAACGAACGACTCAAAGCTTAGGGCCACCTTGGTGACAAAAATAAATAAACGAATAAAATATACTTGCTGAACAGTTTCCTTAGTGATGCTACAAATACGTCTGCCATCATTAAAATTGGTTTACCAATGTGCAGAAAATTTTACTCACGTTTCTGGCTACAGCGGTCATCATTGCTTGAAGCTCTTTATGCCTTCCCTGGTTTTGAAACACTTTACATACGGATTGGATGAACCAAGAACCTTGTGTTTGATTTCTCCAGGAATAGTACCCTAAAGGTTTTCAAAAAAAATATTTAAAAGCAGTACGTTGTTAAATGAACCACAACTGCCAATATATTGCCAATGTACATAGGATGGTGAAATTTATGGATGGATTTGTGAAAAAGTGAGAAAATTTACCTGGGAAAGAGGAGAAGGCCATTAGAAAGTCAGCGCGATTCGGGATTTTGTACGATGTGCTCTGAGCCCGACTATCAGGTACATCTCCAATACTGTCAACATGGCTAAACTGAAACGCCTTTGAAGAGTTCCTCAAAGTTACCCCGCTTTCTAGTTTGTCACCTTGACAGGCCTTTTTTAAATCATAGAATATAAGAACCATGAATTATGTGCCCAATTAATGGATGTGCAGGATTCATGCAGTCCGGGATATACATAATTGGCCATCTAAGAGTCTCCTTAGTAATAATAGGTTTCTGTAGAGAAGCCTCAATTATATCACGGCTACCCGGTATAACTAGAGAATAATCATGACCTACCTGTATTAAAAATATTTTTGGCTTTCCAGCAAGCGTCGGACAGCGATCGGCTAATACAATTAAAAGTTTAGATATCTTAAACACAATTATTATTGGAAAAAATAAGCTTGGTAATTGATGTACACAGATCATTTGTGTTTTCATGAAAGCATTTACCCGTAAAGCCATTCCACAGATTCTCCGACTTGTAACTTCCATCCCTAGCATAGATTTGATTTTCGATTCCATGAGAAAATACACAAACGATTAGGCAATCTCGTTCGCTGTGATCCTCATCGGCCACTAAATTAAAACAGGTAAAAATTGTTTTTGTTAATATTAACAGTCTACAAATCATATAATGTTGACTTTGAAATTGAACATGCTTTATTTTTTGTATCCTTGTTTTACGATCAGAAAGACGAGCAAAAACTTTGTCTCGAGTCAAGTCATTAAAGACCTCGACCTCAAAGTCCAAGCCTTTCAAGACTTTAGCCAAATTGTCTCGGTCCGTGTCCGTGCCTTTTCTGGAGTTTAACTGATCAACTGTAAAGTCCTACAAAATATAATGACATACACATACATAATGTATAATGTATACCTAACAATAAAGCTATTAGGTATGTGCATGTAAGCATGAAAGGTTTACGCATTTTTTATTGTTTACGTAAAAGCAAGATAACCTTATGATTGAAAATCACGGCTTTCCCTCTGTATTTATGGTTCATATTGTATTCTTCAGCATCTTTTTCCACCTGTACATTGATAGCTTTCTCGGATCTGTCTTTGTCCTCAACTAGTGATGCCAACCTATGCATATATATAGGTAAGGGTAATTTCATTTAAAAATAAATCTGGATACGAATACAAACGTTCGTCATTCTTATATGAAGAAGTCTATGCATTTTAAAATTACGTAAAAATTGTTTAGCTAAAACAAAAAATACCAAGATTTAGCGTCAGATTCATCTTGTTCTGCTTCAGGGCGATCGTCAATTTCAGCTGTCACTTTCAGATCTTCCGCCATGGTGTAGAATCACAAGAAAACTTTAGTATAATTCACAGAAATTACAGACAGTGTACCATTAGAACTCGCCAGTGCTTTATTGACTTCCTACTTTGTTTTGACAGAAAGTTTAACTAAAACTTGTATCAAAGAGGAATCTGAACGGGTGCAGTAGAATTTTCGACTTATTATGTTTGTTGACTTTAGTAGGTTATGTAGGTTATCAAGTTGTGAGTCACAATGAGTCAGTTGGAAAGGACATTTTTATGCATAAGTTAAAAACGGTTCTAAGGTGTGCGAATCACAAGCCGTTCCATGCATGAAAAGTGTACACACAAACATTAATTTGTTGCCTCATGAATGTTCTTCTCATATGTAATATACGTGGCATAAAATATTCAACTTTCAACTGCTTGAATTTCTTTGTAAATACTCAAGCGTACGTTTTGATAATGATGCTTATGTATGTATGCTAAAGTACTGGCTACTGGCTTTCCAATCCTATGAATGTTTATGGAAAAGCACCACACTATGCACATGTACATGCTTATGTGTCCACTTTTGTTCATGTTATCAACATTTCGAAGTGATAAAACGCTAGACTGATAAGGACTATCTGGAGGATATGATGCATACGGTCGTGTGTGACATTCTCTGATTTTCTGCTATCTATACAAAAATAGGTATTACGTTTTTTGGTCGAATAAAATACATGAATTAGCGAAACCAACTAAAACGAAGGGGCTAAAAATCGTAAAAAAATCAAGAAAAAATAACGTACTAAGCCTTATCTTAAATGAGTATGATTTATACGCCCTTCTTTTGTACTGACTTGCAAATATTTTCTAAATGAAATACACACCGCAATTGAAAAAAAGACAAGTTAAAATGATGTTGTACTTACGATTAGATTCTAGAACAAAGAAACCAAGCTACTATATTATGTATTACGCACCTTAAATTTACGTGTATTTCTGATTGCTTTTAAACTGTAACAGGGACAGGAGTAAGATTTCAGATGGGCAAGTTATTTTTTAATGCATTCGTGTATTCACAACCCTGGAATGAAATAAAACAATTCTTATATTTCATGAAAATATGATTTATTTACTGAACGTTTTTATTAAAAAATTTCACATTTATTAACCCAACCTTCTATTGAGCTCTTTTATTGATTTTATTAAATAATACGAGAACGAAAGACGGAAATTTATTTATAAAGTGAGAAAAAAAGCATAATTCTGCTGGATTTTTCATGAGAAAAGGAATTTCTAACTGCTAAAGAACCTAATGGATACAAGAGAAACTGTTATTAGGAACAGAGACATTGATGCTTTATTAACACTTTCACCCGCTGTTGTACTTTCTACATCTTCAGTTGACGCCTCCGAATGTCCATCGCTTGGATCTGTACTTGTCTTTTCGTCGATATTTTCAGAGGTTGTTTTGTCGTCAATATTTTCAGGGGTTGTTTTGTCGTCAATATTTTCAGGGGTTGTTTTGTCGTCGATATTTTCAAGCGTTGACTTATCAACGGATGGACTGGTTGTGAATGTATCTGGAGGGAAAAGCTCTGGAAGCAGCTCATAAGAAACACCTTGCCAACTTTCGGCTGGAAATTCATTTGGAAACTCATCCTCTTTATTTAGCACAGCGTAATTTGGATCTTCTTCTGAAAAGGTAGGCCATCCATCTTCCGTAATTGTTGTCATGCTTTCTTTGTTTGGGTCACCGGTTGTAGCGAAATTGGCCCAGTAGTTGACCATTCGTGCACTCACCGCCTTTTCCTCTGGCGTTGTGTGTCCCATGGTCAGAATGTTGAACAAATAAATAAGATCATCACCTATGGAGAAGAATGTAATAGATGAAATTATAGTTTTATCCTATTATACCTAGACTTTATGATCACATACATACATGAAAAAATAGTGCTTTTTACTAAATACCGTGTGTAACGCCACCGGGAACGGGATTGCCCGTTAAATTGACCAAAGTACCATAAAGACTCTTTGTGCCTGTAACGTTAGGAATTTGAAGGAGATTATGTAACTCATATAAGACAAGCTGTTTGGAAAACCACCAGATTTCTGTTTCTTACTCGTTATTACATAGCTATTACCTTTAAAATCGAACGAGTACCAATACGAATTTGGTTGTATTCTGGAATGAAGTTTCAAAGTTCTAAAAGCAGCAGCTTTGAAGAAGAAAATACTATGAAGCTGAAAATAAATCAAGTTTTTATCAATGTTAAATATCGGAACTTCCTTATATTTTTTTAAAAAGGCATGCGTGTACTTCTTACATCAGTGAGTCCGGGAATCATGAGTGAAAAGTTTCCTGACGATTTTATATCTTTTCCAAGGTAGACGTTAGCTGGAACGTCAAAATGAAGCAAAGTCAGTTGGAGTCATTTATGTTAAGATTTCTACAGAATAGGAATAAAACTGATGTAAAACTTCATTTTAGATAAATTACCTAATGTGTCATAGACGGCCTCAGTTCTGTCATTTATGCCTGAAATTATCAATTGTTTACATATACATTTATTAACAATAATTGTAAGAAAAAGTTGTAGTTAGATATTTGTTTACAGTGTTTTTAAAATGTATAGGTACACTTTACTGCAGTTGGTCAGGGCGAACAAGCAATTAGTATGTATACACTTACCTAGAGCTTTAAGCAACATGGGGACCATTTGAGTTTTCAAAAATGTAGAATTATGTTGAAGATTATCAAGCCTAGTAGAAATAAAATATTTCAAGGTAAGATGGTGTAATGTATACATATATAGAACATGTATTAGGTATGCATTTTTTTAAATAAAATATGCGTGTAAATATTCTTTCTATGGGAATTTGGTCGTTAGAAGTTGGTTTACTTGAGAAATTGATTGTGGACAATACTAAGCACAAAGGACCCGTCGTGTCTTGTAGATCCCATAATTAAGGGAACGTTAGCTTGCTTCTTTTGTTCCATAATCACCTCGGGGTCTTCGTCTAAAAACTTTGCTCCACTAGCTGGACCAACTCTTTGCACAATTGGAGTTACTGGTGAAAATCCAAGCCGTCCTTGCTTTCGTTCCTCTCTCTTTAAAAAAACAAATATTTGTTATCATTATTAATTTGTACTTCCTGGCCTACATGTTGCGTCAATTTTATGTTATGTTGCTCAAAGACTTTGTACAAGCAATTGAGATTCCAGTATGGAAAAGAAGTTCTTCCTTTTCCATGTCTCTCATCAAATATATAGTACATTAAAAATAAAACGGATAATTAGAAATTATAACCCTAAAAAACTGTCAATACTTGGTATGTTTCTAGAGTATCCGTTAGGTTCTTTATGGGAACTTTGCGCATACAACTGGCAATGGCATCTGGGTTGTTTTCACTTCCTGGATCGTTACAACCAACTCGTCGAGCAATTTCTAGGGACGCCTCCTCAGCAATCTCTGGAGTTGTGGTACCCCACTACACATTCATGTAAGCAATCGGAAATTAGTTTCTTGTTTCTAAATATTTGCAACTCATTGGCGTAAAATTCAAAAGTCAGGGCACGTTATGCGTCTGTCGAAGGATTTTAAAACAGTTAAAATAAACCTCATTTAGAGAAGTTCCACTCAAAGAAATGGCTCTATGGAATAAACCTTTGTCCCTGGTGAGAGGGCTGAGCAGAAGATGTGACACAGCCACACTTCCAGCTGACTGACCAGCTACAATCATATAAATATCATAAAAGAAAAATTAAAAAATGATGAATTTTGATTTTGAAACACAAAAGTCATACACTATAACACGATTTTTTCATTGTTCAGTCTTACCGATTGTCACAGAATTTGGGTCTCCACCAAAGTATGAAATATACTTGTTAACCCACACTAACGCCTCAAATAGATCATACATTGCGGCATTGCCAGGAACACTGGCCGTATTTAAACAAAAAAATCCCAGCACACCTGAAAATATAAACATATACGTATCGTAACTATTTTTTACAAAAACAATCTTGTTTTGCTTCTTCTTCTTATTCAATTTTACTACCAGTAAATTACGATTTTTGTAGGGTATCGATCATTTTTACCTAAGCGATAGTTTACAGTGACGACAACCACATCACGTTCTAGCAAGCGAGCTCCGTTGTACGTATCGGATGACCCCAGAGTGAAAGCACCTGATGTATAACAAAGTGAAAGTTTTATGCATACTATTTACCTCCATTGTTTTTCAATCAGTACCCATTATTTTAGTACTATAGAATTGGAACCTTCATTACGTATGTATATTTTAGCTTTTACTTACCCCCGTGAATAAAGACAATGACCGGAAACAGCTTTTGATACTTTCCCTCAATCTATACCCAAACATTTAAATTTAATCAATTAATCGTTTAAACTTGCAGTTTTTGTTATTCAAGAAACTTATAAACTCGTCATAGTAGTAAATATCTACCTGAGGTGTGCTAATATGAAGACCTAGGCAATTTTCACTCTGAGTGAGAGCACACAAAAGATTAGTTCTATGCTGAGGACAGCAATCCATCTTTTTGGTTGCATTAAACGTTTCTCCAGGAGCTGCCAATGGACCCTCAATTGGCTCAGCAGGCTACAAATACATGTTTTTATACATTTAATAACCATTCAAAGCCATTTGAGATTGAATCTAACAAATATATATTCACAAAAAATGTATTTAAACTTAGAACAGAACTTACAAGAAATCTGCTTTCGTTTACTGGAGCTTTCGCATATCTTAATGTTTAAAACACAAAGTTACATTATTCGTACATTTCCTCCTTAATACCTTTGGTTTTTCGTTCCATCCAATGAAATCAGTACAAAAGTCTTTGTTAGGAGTTAGGTTTACTTACGGAATTCCGAGAAAGTCAATGAAATCTCTTTTACTAACAACCGTCTGTCGCCCCACGCCTTTAATTTTGCCTAAATCACCAGCAGTAACTTCGATATCTGTTCCAGAGAGTAAGGCTTCAGTCGAAAAAATTAAAACACTAAAAACTACTAAAATTGGTAGAATAAATGAATTGCTGGTAAGTATAGCCATTTTAGAAGCTATTTGGGAATTTCCAAAATATTTCTGTACAACACTAAAATGATTTTCCACACTAGGAAAGTAAAATTTAATTGTATGAATTTTCCATGCAGTTGAAATTAAAATGCACACTGGTCGTTTCGTTTTTTGTTTCCTTCCTATCAACACATTAAAGAGAAGTCAGAAGTTGTGAGGAAGACACAAACTACATGACAATGACTTTCACACTGAGGAATTAAAAGTGCTCTTTGATCAGAGTCATAAAATTTATCCATATGTAACCTTGATCATGATTTTGAACACCTTTTGTTTGGAACCATAACCATTATCAATTACCAAACAGTAATCCACCCCCATACACAACAAGAACTTGTTTGGCTACGAGGAGATTTTCGGACATTTCTACATCATATCTATTTTTGCATAGTTTGTTTCTCCACATGTCATAGTATAAAGTATAAACGTTTCTACAGGTACCCGATATCAAAGATGAAAAATGACATCATACGCTAAATACGTATACCTACAACATATATGCTTGTGGATTTCCACAATCTTTAGAATAACATTGTGCATTAAGTCCTTTTATATATTGTGAAAGCGAGTGTATTTGATAAATTCTTGTTCCTCTCATCATTATAAGCATATCATCAATATGTTAATCAACTGTTATGTATATGTATGTATCTTTCTCTTTTAGTTTTTTCGGGATTTAGGATTTTAAACGTCATAAAAGAGATTTCGTAGGATCAAAAAACTTTCCCTGGGCAATAAATCATAGTTACACTATCATAAATACGCATGTAATAGCTGAAAAATGTTATTTGTCGGAATTTTGAATGACAATATCTTTGATTAATTTCTATTTTAATATTTGCATACATGTTGGTACATCATATAGCTTTAGCTCAAGCTCAAATGGACTTATGTCGATGTGTTGATCTCATGTCTTATCGATAACAAGTAAACTTGCAACAGTATGGTGGCGACTTGGTTAAGCAATACACATGGCGGAAAAACAACAAAGTCTACCGACAAAGTCCCCTCTAATCGCACCCCAATCCATATGAAAATATCGTCAAACCAATTTGTCTTGTACCTTTTTCGAAATTATAAATTACAATCAATGTTGGCTCGTGTCGTGTCAGTGAGTCTTAACGGTCATTGATATTTTGATATTACATACATTGGAAATCACGTACAATACCTACATAATGTACATGTGCTAAAATGTTTTAATCAGTATTTCTAATTTTTTTCGAATCTATATCAAGTTGTACGTTTCATATTTGGGATAAAACATGAAAATATCGCCTATGATGTTACGCTACAACTTGCAGCGCTCGTCCTTGTAATAAAATCTTTTCATAATGTAAAAGAGCATACATTGATTATAATCTAGCCTCCCCTATTGCCTTTGTAGCATGAAAAATGAATTGGGCAATATTCCTGATGATGAACGTTTACTTGTAATATTTTAATCTCATCAATTGGCGGTTTTTATTGCTTAAAGTTGCAGATAAAAACTATTTGAAGGACTGAAAATCAAATCAGCCTCTCCACGTTGTTAAAGCAACGTGGAGAGGCAG
>JAQIVE010007285.1:0-10613 GCA_034698285.1 Sminthurinus bimaculatus
ACTGGTTTGGTATAGGGCAAACACATCAAAGTCCTACAAAACTTCCCATATAGTAGTTAGTTAGTTAGTTATATTAACAGTCCACCCACGAATTTTTACGGGACTATTTACGCTTTTTCCTATGTATGTTTCCATAGGTTTCCGGACGTTTCGTCTAATCAAGCTTTGATAAACACTTAAGAAATGCCATGGAAACACACATAATACACAGTTACACACGTAAAGAGCCCCGCAGAAATTAGTGGGTGAACCGTTATTATATCGTATTTATATATAAATACGTAATTTTGTAAGTTTTTACAATTCCTTATACTAGTAGAAAAAAGTTGCAGAATTACGTGTTTATACAGGTGCAAAATTTAAAAGTTATGACTCCAATGTAATTTTGAAATTTAATAAAACAAGGTTTACATGAACGAATAGCTACATAGCATGGACACACAGACGGTGAAATTTGTTAGAAAAATTTAAAACAAAGTTCACCATATTCATAGAACTACATACGTCAATTGCACGTTTAATTTTTAAACTATAGTGTGCTAACGATCAAACAACATAAAATTTTCGTGTTGAAACAGTAATGATACCAATAGTTTAGTTTTTTTAACCTGTCTATAAATTAAAATATGGCGCACCTGGAATTTTCTGAGGTATCTTCTGCCCATTTCTTGGCACTTTTTTCTGCTAAATGGGTTTTATCTTCGTCAATCAGCTCTCCAACAAGATATTCTTTCATCATCGTTCTAGCATCAGTAGAATGTCCTACATCCTCGAAATTTTCTGTTGCATCTTTACCAGCTTGTTCTAATAAAACTTCTTCACCACCAGGATGCTATATTTTAAGGAGGAAAAAAACGCTGAGTAATATATATTAAGTATTATGGAACATTTTTCATTCTGTAATAAATTTATTTCTTCATATTTACCGTATTAAAATATAAAGTAATGTTTATTTATAAAATATAACACATCAAATAGTGTTAGGCAAGCAAGACTATTAGAAATTAGAATGTATATGTTATGGTAGTAATGTATTTTTTACCTCTTCCAGAAATTTTGTAACATCATACACATGATCACTAATAACAATCCAGGTTGATTTTTTATCTTTATGTCCTGCAACCTCTTTCAAGGAATATTTCTTGTTGCCTTCACTCATTTTGGTTAATATTATTGCCTGGAACTGCAAGCACCACCGCTTGTAAAAATGTCAGGGACTAATGATGAAAAGAAATACAATAAGACCATTGAATTAATGACTTTTTAAATGTTGAAGTATTTAAGTAAGTTATTCCATTACAAATAAAACATTTTATAGACTTCAATTCATATTATAGATAAAAAAAAGTCGAACACAATGTTCAAGTGTCACATGTTTTTAAAATCGTTCAAATATTAACATGTATTTTACTCATCCAAGCACAACATTGTAATGTTTTGTACATTGTAGAAACATGCTAAATAGTTTATAGTTTATAATATTATACTTATATATTCATAGGAAACCATGAATGACAGTTTATTAAATATTTCATGGATGTATGCTATATTATTACGACACATATCCATATTCAAAATAATGAAAAATAGAAAAGATAACCCACATTAAGATAACAATTTATCTATACTGTTGATAAGGTACAAGACTTGATTTATATTATCACTAAATTGCTTGCTATGCAATCGATATAATTAAAAGTATATAGGACCCTAGATTTTCTAATAGTAATTTGTCGTTTTGTGCTCAACTACTCGACATTGAATGAACATGGAATAATGAAAAGCTACAAAACATCTAACAAATAATAAATAACGACGTCTCACAAAAAACAATACCGTCTCTAATACACCGTGTCAGAAAATTCTAGAAGTATAATATTTCTATTGTCTGTAACAAACTAACTAAATGAATGACTATACAGTGAAACTATTACATAATACTAAGTACCATTTAAAACCATTGTCAGTAAACATGCACAAATCCCCCACAGCCTTCTCACATATATTCTCTACATGCTAGTTTTATGCATGTGCCTATAATAACTATGTATTGTATGTAAATTTAGGTATATACATTTAATTGTCGACATTTTTAACAATATTATGCCTTTTTTTTCCTGTCTATTCATAATTTCGCTTCGGGGGTAGATCGATGATTCTGCAAGTTTTTGTATAGAGAATAATATTCAGAGAAAATGAAAAAAAAATCTTGTCATTATATTTACACATTAATATCTCACAAAATCTCTACCATAATGTTTAATTTAGTAAGCAAATAAAATATGTGCATAATATGTATTTAAAGAATAATTCAATCAAATAAAACTTATTAAGTATCTCTTATAGTATAGTGCATTCTCATATCTACGCACAACAAACTATGTACTATGTGACTTGACTATGTATGTGTTTTTCATCAAGTGAAGTAGATTATGTAACGACATAACAACTAACTATACATTGTGCTGCAAATGCATAGGAATCTATTTACCACTTAAGTATAAGTACTATGTAACACTATATATGTATCTACTTTGAATGTATAATATACTTAGTATACTTGTCTCTATTCTTTATTATTATGACATTGACCAACGTGTATAAAAAGAAGGCCTTTTTGCAATCTTTCCTATGTCCTTTCTTTATATTATTATGATGTTGGTAAAAAAACCACTTCACGTTACACACGTCCTTAGACGATAGACGATGTTCCCATATTTAATATATGTAACAAGTAAGTACTAACACACACTGTTGAAAATAAATTCGTAATGATAAGTAGACAGGAAAAATATTAGTTCTACTGTTTTGTGTATAAATATAGTATTTTAGTACATTTTAGTACAATGACGCAAATATCTACGAATTATAGGCTATAATATGCATCAACTAAGAAACGGGAATTCAGAATTACAATTTCCTTTAGAGTTTTATAGTAAATAGCCAGAATGTTGTTTTATATTTAAGTAATAGTTAAGTAATTGTAGAGTGACAAATAAAGAATAAAGAAAAACTCTAAATATTCTAGATTCTAGTATACTTTGAGAAACGTATGATGATACGATATAGAAAAATATAGAAAAAATACACAATTATTTACGTTTTTACGACGACGCTTTGTAAAAGACGAGAGCCAACTGGACACTAGTTAATCGAACGTGTTTTCTTCTTAACTCTTAACTATTAGTGATTAGTTTATTCACTTACGCTGAACTAGCTGAACGATTCTAAAGTCCTCCAGAGTTTGGTGTTTGGATGTGCATATACGCGAATAATAATATGTATAATATGTGTCAGCGCATATGAGTCCTATCCATCAAAGTATTTTCACTTTTTTGCTTAAGTATTCCAAAAACTTTGTTCAAGAACCACCTATTCTGAAAGTTTCAAAACTCTAACTTGGTTAAAATTAAAATTACAGGCGTATTTTAATTTGAATTTATAATTAGATAAATGTAACGCGGGAAACTTTAGATACGAATATCTCAGAATCTAAGAAACCCTGTATCCTTGATGGATAGAAATCATAAATTGTCTCACATATGTATAATATGAGAAAAAAAGTTAATTTGAATTGCCCTTGAATTTGAAATGTTTACTCGAATCGACTCAAGATGGACGCAGTATTTATTTTCGCGAATTTCCAGCTTTCACGATGATATAATCAAATATGATTAAGTAACAAAATAACAATGCAATGTGTGTGCAAAAAGGTTTGATGAAAACGTAGGTAGTAGGTACATATCTAAGATCTAAGCTATAAGAAGAAATGAATGAATTCCACCAGTAACAAAATCAGTTGACTTAAGTAAAGCCAGCAGCGGTATTGTGAGTTGCAACCCAGTGCTTCTAAGTTGCTTAAAAGAGTAAAACTTAGCTCGTATTAATATAGTTATGAGCCACGAATCAACGTTTTCTTTTTTCTTGCCATTTCAAAGGATAGGACATAGGACTATAGTTTTTATGGCTGAAATATTATTATGCGGTTCATAACAAACGTAAACTAGCCATAAAGACTTCAATATTATTATGGCTTTGTTCAAAAATTGTTGCCTACATTAAAGTTTTAAAGATCACAGAAACTTCAAAAAAATAGTCATAATATGCTCCATCATTTTGATGGGTACTAGCTACTGGCTATATGCACATATAAAACTAAGGTTTTACTTATACTTACATAGTTAAGCAGCTAAAGATGTTTCTCTTTAACCCCGTGTGCACTGTGCACTTGCATAACAAATAATAAAATGCACAAGTACTTTTATTTTATAGTGTTATACGCTTACCTTTTTATGGTGCTTTTGAACTAGCTTAGATAAGCAATTGCTGATAGGGTGTATTACAAGTCTTAATTACGTCTTGTTACTCGTATAGGGATTTCAAATTCTTATGAACAAAGTCTATATAATACTACATAATATACCGTTATATCCTGCATGATTTTTTATCCAATATTTGGGAACTTGGAAATCCGGAATAGCAATTTTCACATGGAGTTTAATCGAATTTATGCGAAATTTTATAATGAACGATAAAAGGGGAGAGTCCGAGGTCATAACCACCGACGATTCATCCACTATACATTATACACATATGCATATATATTCTAAAGCGAATTGTTCCGGAGACTGTCATCAGTTTTTAGCGACATAAAATCAGAGGTATGATTGTACTCCTGGTACATAGTTTCTGCCATTTTTCATAAAAGGTAGCTTGACAATAATGAGCACTTATGAAGTTTTACGACACATATTTTTGAGACCAGTCCTTATTCAGTTCTATTAGAATGACTTCGAGACGAATCTTTGAGATATGTGTATGCATGAGAAACAAGCTTTTTACTTTTTACACACTCACCTTTTAGATCCCAAAAATCTCGATAAATTACATTCGTGTTAGCCGTTAAAATGTGTACCTTATCTTGATAAAGTTTCATCTATATGTATGTAAGTAAGCAAGTACTTAAGTAAGTACTAAATAAAAATGCTTTATTCTCTATGCTTACTAACCATCACAAGTTAACAAAAAATTGCAGATAAGTAAGCAGTAAGCCTGATGTTTTCTTGTGACATGCATACTTTTATATTTTATATCTTCTGTATCCTGCATCGCCGTGATTTCATATGCTCATGCTCATCATATTTATGATGTTACCATTTTTATGCATGTAAATATCATTGAACTTATCGTTAAACAATCTTCAGTATCTCCAATCTTCATTGCACTGTGCGATGGAATAAAAAATACTTCAAGGACATCCCGGAAAAACTGAATTCCAGATTATGGTGAAAGTGGGATTACATACTACCGACCGCCAAAGCTTTCTCAAATTTTAAAAATTTTAGTTTGTCGTCAAAGGCGAAACTGAAAGTGGAAATTAGAAAAGTGAAAAGTGTCAACGAAAGTAATAAATACTTTCCTTCTCCCTCAATTTCCTGAGCCTTTGACTTTGACAGCTAAGAAAATCATCTCCAAAACATATTATTATACAGTGTAAGTGTACTCATAGGCATATATACTACTTTGTAACTAAAATGAGCAATTTGTGTGTAGTTTGACATTTCATACTTTTACACACCTGGTACAAACGAGTTGCTTAGGAGTTTTAGAGATTCTACATTCTAGTTATTAGAATCTACTTGATTGGCGTAATAATATAAAGTTCCAATAACTTTTTAGTATTATACTTGTACTCAAAGCTTGATAGTATATATTCATTCCATATTAAGTAGGAGCTCAGACAAGTCCATAATTTATTTATTTACAATTTACAAGCTGTAATGAAAATCTCGGCAAATAATTATAAGTTGTAAGGACTCAAATGTGTAATTAACCTAATTCTAGTGAAGTACAACAATATTAAATTAAATGTAATATTTAGAGCTCTATAAATCCTAGGTACACATGTTTTATGAATCAAATGTGAACACATTGTAAAAACTAGCAAACCGATACCGCTTTTTTATTTTTTTACATGTGAATTTGTGAACAACCCATCTATATAGTCTCTACAGTCTGAGGTCTCTGCACATTAAGTATATTATACTGTATTGTGTCTATTTACTGTATATTACATAGTATATTGTGCTTACTTAAAATTCGTCATCATCATCGTCATTGGTTGTAGTCCGTACATTAGTGAGAAAAAAGCTTAATGTTCGAAATAAACGGCTATAGCATTTTTATTGCATAAAGTTCCAAATATTGTGTTTTATCAGTAATCAGCAAAGCCGTAAAAAAGAGATAACGTGTTACTCATAATAAGTTAAGTCAAGCTAAACTAAATTCCTATGAGTTCTGGAAATTTGTTTCACACAGCATTGTTTATCGTTTGCAAACAGTGAAATGACGATGGAATGACCTAATCATGTCATCATTTAGTTTTCAGTTTTGATTCGTCCGCATTGTATTGAATGACGAACCGTCATCTATAATAGTTATAGTTACTATCACGTATAGTTAATATTTTACTGCTGTGTGCGTGTGTGGAGGTCCCAAAAGAGGAAGAACAACAGCAGCTTCAACAAGAAAGGACGACGACGTCGACGTTGTATACCAGACCAAAGACAATAATTCGCTTGCAGACTGAAAGGTAAATATAACATATTAACACATTTATATTATTAACAATAGTAATACATTTTTAAACGTTAAACAACGAGGTACCAATTTTTATTGATTTAAATACCCATTACACTAGGCTAACACTAGGCACGTAAAGGCTGTGCATATATATGTACAATTATTGTCGAATATATAAAATACACGTTTTGATTCAAAGTAAATAATGTTGAGGTCAAGACTGGTGTTCAAAACAGTTTCAATCAATGATAATATATTTCAAATTTATTCACAACTTCCGTATTTATCTATGCGACTGTCTAACATTCTGGTTACGTTTCATTCATTTACTCACCGTTCTCTCGGTCTGTGCATGTGTATTCATTCGTGTATAGTGTATAACCAAGAACATGTAAAATAAATTATGCAACAAGAAGCAAAAGTATAAAGCCTGACTCAACTCCTTGTCTTATACCAAGTATAATATAAGCACACACTAGACACACACAACACACAGGGCCTTATTTAGATTACTTTACTAGCCAGTTACCTGAATAAAAGCCATGCATGTGGCATTTTGCAAATGAATAATTTATCGTTACTTACCTAATGACCTAGTATGACTGATGAAACCCCGGGCAAGTTAGGGTTTGATTACAAATGGTTTGCGAAGCAGGGGTTGTTCAAGCGTCCCTATGCCTATGCATATATGGCATCCGTGGATTCATGGTCCGTATGTATTTTGTAAAGGAACTGGTGTGCTGAAAGTCGGATATTTAGGATAGCCCCTTAGTAATGTATAGTTATGTACATGTAGTTATTTACTCCCCTAACAACAAGAATCTAGAGTTTAAGTAAAACTCAAGGTAAGAATTTGTCGTGTTCTTTTTGTAAAGCAGTTCATTGCCCACCTTAAAACTTTCAACAGTATTTAGGCGACGTTGACTCTTGATGAGGCTTTAATTACGGTCAAGAAATACTAAATTGATTCTCATGAAGTCGAAAAAACAAAGGGCTCGTCGAGACGTTCATTGTAGGGAGTATACTTTAAAGTCTGTAAAATGTTTTAATAATATGTAATTTTGAGAAGTCCTGGAGCCTTCACTAAATTTCAAAGGGAGAAAGAACATGAGACAAAAACGTGTGAACAAATTAACACTCAGCGGTCACTTTCCTAATCCGCAACCCTTTTTTCATTACATTTTAATTTACATTTATTTTAGACGAACCCTTTGTAGACCTAAGGGCGAATTGCTAAACGACATACATACATAAAACCGACATCTGAGATTTCAGAGCTCATTCTTTACCTTCGAGCTCTGTGCGTGTTTGTGTGTGTCCCCTTTTGTGTGTTTTTTCTTAAAAGTATAGTTTAGTACTTTTTCATTTTTTAAAATTCACAAGAGCAAATAATATCCCGACGAAGTTTCCTTTAGTATTACAAAGGACGCGTGCAACTCCGTTTGTGCTATTGTATGCCGTTTTCAAGTTACATAGCTTCATAATACTATAAGGGCCCACAAGCTTTCCGTAAAACAACACTTTGTATCATTTGACTGCCAAATATCAGGTGACTATCTTAACTTTTTTTTACACAATATCTGTTTTAAATCGACTGGAAAATATTTCATACTTTCAGCAAATCTTTGCAAAACTTGTCTTGCAATACTTCTTTATAACTTCTTTAGACTAATAATTTTGTTCCTTTGTCTGTCTTTATGTGACTGAAAAAATGTAAGGGTAACGTGTTTTTCAAAGAGTTTAAAAATATTATCAAATCTATGGTTATGGTCAAACTCAAAAATGACTTTATTCGACGAGAGATTTCCATTAATGTGCATTATGTCATACTTTTTGCCAAGAAATTGTTTTTCAAAAAACAAAAGTCAGCCATTTTGGATCGGCTGTAAAATTTGCAGAAGCGTTTAAACTTTATGTATGTAATAATATGTATGTATGTATGTATGTATGTATGAAAAAATTCTTAATACATTTTTTAATCTTAAAGATACTATTGTTTTCTCCTATGCTATGCTAAATGTCTTTACAAAGACAGCGTATCCAAAGTGTGAATTTTTATCATTGAAGTTACTAGTAGTTATTTACAACTAGGTGCATAATTCCCACGAGGAATCGATTTATATTTAAAAAATAAAAGCCCATGTAGAGTAATACAAGTGATATTACGTGGGGTTTTTGTCTTACTCGAGTATAATGTGAGTCATATAAATCAAGCCGAAGTAACTATAGTACTTATGTATTAACTATCTCCAATCACTGAATGCGTTTCTTTGTAGTGATTGGTAATACTTAGCTTATTACGTTTGTATGTATATTATTGAACATAAATAATGCAAAATCAATTTGAGAAAAGTACAGAGTGTTTCATTTAATTTAACACGAAAACATTTTATACATTGTGTATAAGACTTTTAGCTACTGTACAAGTTGTACATTTACAGTTGGCTCTACACTCTACAAATGGTATTCTTCTCAACTTCTACGATCAAAATAAATATCCGGAAAATGTTTGCTTTTATCGAGTAAAATTGAACGAAGCACTCTGTATATTGTATATTGATCACTGTACGTTGTACTTAGTACACGACTCGAATTGTAATTAGGTAGGCAAATATTCAATACTGTTGTCGTCTTCAAGTAAGTGAGACCGAGCTTGAACCCAGAGTTGTTGCTGTTATGCTTATATTAAAAGGCAAACTTTGTAATGTAGCCAATAATTGTAATAGTAGTTGAAGCTTTCATATGCATGTAAGTAAGCATAAAATGCTATGAGGGGGAGATAGATCGATACACGAACATACAAGACAAAAGTCACAATAGCTAGCTCATGTACGATAAATACAATACTTATGAAGATGAGGAATACAATTTAAATCTCTAACTACCCCATACGGCAAACAAGTGAGGAAGTTGTTATCAGCGAAAGATTGTCGAATGTACAGTTTTTTCGGTTGTAAAAAGAGGTTACTGCACTTTTGTATGAAACAACTTGCATTACTCGATCATCGATAGAAAAAGAAACGAAGGCTAGAGTATAAATTTTAACGTCCCGTCTAGTTTACTAGTCTCTTGCTCTCTTCGAAAGAATCAAATACTCTGTGAGTGAGTGAACAGTACGTAAGCGTTTTTGTGTACACAATGCAAATAAAATTGTAGTTGATTTCCGTATTCTTTGGAGTGAAGTTTTCACATGCATTTTTTAACGGAATTTTGATAAGTATTAAGTATTCTGTAGCCACCTTACTTTCTTCATTTTTAGGTTTGTGAAAAGAATTATAAAAACGTATTTATCTTTGTTACACTCTTTTTCAGAACCGTTTTATTCGAGCCATCACTATGGACTCTGAAAGCAAAACAACAGCTGTGGAAGAGAGAAAGATTAAAAAGATTTGCTGCATTGGCGCTGGTTATGTAGGTGGACCAACTTGCAGTGTTTTGGCTTACAAGTGTCAAGATATTCAAGTCACTGTATGTGACAGAAGTAAAGAGAGAATAGATCAATGGAACTCTCCAAAACTACCCATTTATGAGGTTAGTAAAAACTGATCGATAGAAGTATAATCGCTGATTTACGTATAATATTTTAGACGTCTGTCATGTATGGATCGTGCATGTTACATATATATGTTCTTCGTTTCCTTGGTAATAATACCCACTACACAAGGCTTCATGAAAGGTTAAAATTACATCTCATTATTTATCATGTGCGGATTATAAAACGGACAGTACTTTTATTACGTGAAGTAATAATTGATTGAATTCGCTCCACTCCGGGCGTTACGTAATAAAAGGCCAGTAAGTATATACTGGCCTTACTAATATGCTCATGGAAAATTCAACATGTGCGTAACAATAAGTATCCTTGAAAAAATATTTGGTATTTTTTGATCAAAAGTTGATGAGATTTTATGAGATTGACTTGATGTGCATCTGGTTCCAAATTCACAACATCTTTGATCAAATTTTGATAAGATTTTGGTATGCACGTAACATTATCTTATCACTATCCCATCAAAATGCTACCAAACATT
>JAQIVE010007286.1:0-10612 GCA_034698285.1 Sminthurinus bimaculatus
TGGAGCTTTATGAATACAATCTTGACAAGTATTTTACTGGATTCTGTGGCCAATTTTGCAATGAGTTGAGACAGCACAAACAGAAATTGAACATTGATGTGAAGACTTGTGTGGGAATATCAGCAATGACAGGTTCGACTTTAAATTATTTAATTAATTATACTTTGTTCTTTGATAGGATATGAACATTTGCATATCAATCCGTAGAACTTATCAGCTCTCTATGCAAAAACCGTAACATAATTTTGCCTTTATTTTTAAAGTATGTATGATTTTTAATTTATACAGAGTTGAAAGAGCTGACCTTGATTTTCCATGGCAACTATAAAAACCCCCACGAGGTCATCCCACTCTTTTCTCATGTGACACCATTCTACGGCTTTCAGTGTCTCCCTGATCTTAAAGTGACTTGCGCTGTTCCCTGGGATAACAAGGACAATGGCCGTAAGAAACCAATTTAATAACTTAAAAATCATAATTTTGTTCTTGAATTACGGTATCATTTAAAACCTTAAAACTGCACATAATACACAATACAGTCCAACTGTCCGACCTAACTTAAAGTCTTGATTCTGGATTGAGATATAACAACAAAGATTAATATTTTGATTAGCTAAAACAAGGCACTGTGTCGTATAGTTTCTCAAGTCTCCGAAGTACCTACCTAGTATTCCTGGAGACTTTATTATCTTTTTGAAGTTTCTTTTTAACTGACCATTGTTTTTTTACCGTTTTTATTGTATTCAGAAATCCAAGAGATGCTCAGCCCGATCAAGGATCACGTTTTTTTTAATCCCAACTATTATTAACATCTTGCTCACTACCTTAAATCGGCTTTCAGTGTCTGCCGGATCTCAAAGGTATGAAAAGCAAGGATTTTAAAAAAATTGTAAATTTCAAAAAGTTAGAAAAACATTTCGCTAAATACATAGTCACAAAATTTCAAAAACTTAACAAACTTTAAATCAATATGTGTGTATATGGTATGCAACTTAAGCGATCAATAGAATTTAGAGCCATAGAAATTATACAAGTGTAACTTGATGTTTAAATTTATTATTGATTATCATTTATTATGAACTAATAACTAATTTATTCAAGATTGTACAGGGTCCTTCCCAAAAGACTGGGTAAATGGAAACTTTCAGTGCCCAAAGTTTCCATTGTTTCAAATTGAAACTTTCCGGAAAGTTTCCCAGTCTTTTAAAAAGGACCCTGTACTAATGAGTACTGATTGAATTTGGTGTAGTAAAATAATTTATTAAATTCTACAGTTGTATGTCCCCCACGAAAAACCACGTAACTCGGAAAATAGCTTTTTTGCTTAGTATTGGACAAAAACCTACCCACTAACTAGTATTTTGTCCCATACTAAGCAAAAAATCAATTTTCCGAGTTACGTGGTTTTTCGTGGGGGACATACATTTATTTTAAATAATGGTTCTTGTATGACAAGCAAGCTCATCGTCAATTAAAATATGGTCAAACACAATAGATTAGACACCGAGAGAAAATAAACATTGGAACTACAGCAAGCATTAAAAATGTTTAAGGTATTCCAGGGAATATTTTTATTCACTGCTTAATTTTGCACTTTTCTTCCATGCATGTATTGCTAAATGTCTTTCGTTTCTGCATCTGCAAAGTTGTGCCTACAATTGGAACAAAATACTATAATATGTAAACATGGGGCTCATTTCATATAAATTCCATTTTATTATTTCACCAACTCCGATACCGACACCCCTCCAGTTATGCTTGCCAAAGATTCTGACCAACTAATGATCATGGGGCTGAGGCGAAACTACAAAAACAATAATAGGTATGTATGTAATATTTTTGAAGCAGGTATTCCTCTCTTCACGCTCTAAAAGCACACTCCATTAATTGGCTGTATTAGGGCTTTCGGCGCTACATTGCCTTTTAATTTTTTACCTGTAGTATAATATGTACATTAGACTCTCGCATAATGCTAATATTCAAGCATATAGTCCAGGCTTTTCGTTGTATTTCACTCTGTGTGTAATGTGTAGATATTTACAATCTGCGATGCATCACACACAAGACAACCCTTTTTTGTCCGTCTCACCTGCCGGGACAATTTCTGCCGTCGCTCGTCCTAATCTACAATGATATAATATTATGTTTACTGGCTTCTATGGGAAAGGAAGGGCGCTAAGTAAATTATATCATTAATATGCATTATTGTATAGCTATTACATGACTTTTACAAAGTTCTAGTCAAAAGCGCAAAAATATGTAAGAGCAGTAAAAACTATAATTTCCACCTTTTAAAACATACACTAGTTTAGCTATGCCCAACATTACACTTATATAATATGTACCATATAACTACCATGTACATGTTTTTTTGTAGATGTGAAGAAGGTGATAAAATGATGGTGATGATAAATGCCTAGCAGACCGAAAGAAATTCTCATTTTCTGAGCCAAAACAACAACGCAGTTAAAGTTATTACTTTTTATTTTGCTTCTTACACATTTGTGACATGGCACAAACATATACATATACAAATGCTAGATTCCATCTGCGTTTTTCTCTCTGCTTACGCTTGCCTAGGAAAAAACTAAAAGGATAATTCCAGAGACTTCAGAAATTCCTTTCAATACAATTTGCAATATTTAATTTTATATTACAGCTTTTTAGAATGCACATACAAAACAACGCCTTATTTATTTTTCTCGTTCCTACTTAATTCATAATAATTTAATTACTAATGATAACGTATTTATGTAAAGCTACTTTATTTTAATTCACAAGAGACTTCCCTTACAATTTAAGTAGAGTAGCCTGTCAATATTTTTTGAGCCAATATTTGAAAGCAAAAAGAGTTAAATTGAACTGAGGTAAAAATTCTTGTCGAAACGCGTCAGGTGTCTGCGAGCTTCAGACATTTTCGGTATAAAACTTTAACCTTTGAAGTACCATAAAGTTTCACTTCGTTTCCTCGAGTTGTCTGTACAAAATTGGTCAATTTATGCTGACAATACTGTCTACTGACATTTTTCCGATAATGTTGAATACTTAATTCTGTGTAATATATATTTCATCGCTTACTTTTTAGTATAATGTGTAGAATTTTGACTTACTACTGATATTACCTTCCTACTCCACAATGCATAGTTTATACTCCATCAAAACTCTGGGAAGAATATTCATATTATTGCAAGAGTATAATGAAACTAGCTAACCAAACCGTCTCAAGAGATGAACTGCCTCTCGTGTCTGCATTAAAAGAGGAGAATGGGGGAAAATCATATCCATGAAAAGACGATTGCCCATGCAGCATGTAGATGAGAGACAAGAAGAATAAAAAAAACAAGAAAACCGTAACAGTAGAGCGCGAAAGATGTGTACACATGATAAATGATGAGTATTTCTTTTACTTTCATGTTCTATATCAAAATTATACTCTGTGTTATATATTTATGTGTGTATGTGTGCAAGGCAGAAGGCGAATCTTGATTATTTCCTGCATGTCTGCCTTTCTGATGCTTACGCTCATTGTCTTCTTCTTTTCCTTTTCTTTGGTCTTATATGTATGTATACCTCCGTGTTTTTTGTTTCATCATATTTTAAAAATTAATTTTGACTCAAAACTCAGAACCACCTAAAACAGACAGGAGAGGGGAAATGAACCCTCGAAGGACAGAAAGGAGTCAAAAAGCTTGAAAAAGTACGGAGAGAGAAATGAAAAAATCTTTGCACTCTTATTATATGCACCTTTCATTCTCGCAAACAGACTTGAAACAAAGACAATGTCTGTATAATTGTGTGTAAAACCTTTAAATAACTGTATTAGAAATCTCGTTATAATTGCGGGCTTATATTGGCTTGAAAGCAGAAGATGGAGAATCCTTATTTATATCCACGTTTTTTCCGAAAAATTGGCAAAAAAGTTTGTCAGTTTGACATAATTTGAACTGTAAACAATTTCGACAATATTTACTCTTATTTTCCGTTGACTGAGTTTGTGAGTGAAACCACTTCCAGTGTTGTAGCAGATTAACAACATTTTATAAAATTGGAACTTTGGCAGATAGTAGAAGATACTAAAACTAAACACAGTGTGTAATAGTAATAACAAATAATAACAGGTGTGTATATAATAAAAAACAGACAATGGGGAAGAAAACTTGTTGGCAAAAGGTGAAAAGGCAACTTGCCATTTTAACATGGACCATTCTCTACTTTATAATCACACCAACGGTGATCATAGTACTTTTTCCCGTGTACGTCTTTCGTCTGTTGGCTTCACAGTGTAGAAAGGTTTTGAGAAAGGATCTCCACAAGTTGGTGAATACACGGAGTAGTGTACTAGCCAGAGATGACTGGACAGGGAAGCCTTGTTGGAACCTCGTCATATGGCTGACACAGGAAGGTCTTCTAAATTTGGACAAGTATAGAGAGGATTTCCTCAATGAATATGTTTTGAAAAAGACTCCGAGGGGGCATTTGGCCTTTCCGGAGTATCAACAACATTATGAAAAGTGGTGGGGATTTTTGTGGTGGAAGTGGGATAAGGAGTTTGACATCAAAAATCATATACGACTGTATGACGGAATTCACAGTGAAAATATTGAGAATGAGGCGGTTGACGAGGAAAAGCTGATACAAATTGTAAAGGAATTAACATGGAAGCCCTGGAATCCGAAACGGAGTCCTTGGGAATTTTTGCAGATTCCAAATTACAAAGAAAAAAGGGAAAAGAAGGGGCCGGGTGGTGATTGCAAAAAATCTATTTTGATTTTCCGCATACATCACGGCTTGGGCGATGGTAACCGTTAACCGTTATTAATGCGCATTTAATTTTTGATTTTTTTTCAAATCCATCGGAAAGTAAAGTTTCGGTTGTTGAAATTTTCAAATTTTCAAAATTGAAATGAAAAAAATTTTAAGCAATCTTAATAATACAATGCTTATTGTTATTTAAATTAGGCTATTACATCCTCAAGCTGTTGATGCAGGATATTAGTGGAATAAGCTTGGAGAACGCCCTCGGAAAACCCCAATACGTGCGAAGAAATATTTTCCAAAAATTAGCCCTTTTTATTCTATTTTGGATTCGAGCTCCTTATCAGTTTGTGGAGGTAATGATGAAAATTCTGATTAAACTTTCATATTTTATTTTAAATACACTTTTCGATATTGAAATTTCTGAAGGACACAAGAAAAAAATGAAAATGCTACAAATCCGTCAAAGTTTGTGATGTGTATGTTTTCAATTTTAGATGTTGGTCACCGCCGACGATGTCAATCAGTGGCATTTACCTCGAGACAAACTGACTAGACCAATGAATGCTTCGCTCACCGACTGCATTCCTCTGGACTATGTAAAATCCATAAAGAATGCGCATCATGTGTCATTCACAGCAGTCATTACAGCAGCCATAACGGGTGGCATCCGGAACCTGATGCTAGAAAAGGGAATCCCTGTTCCTGTAGACATGCACACTGCAGTCGCCGTCCCTATGCCTAATCATCCACCCAAGCTGAGAAATCATTTTATTTTCTCATTCATCGAAATGCCCATAAGTATATCGGACCCGTTGAAAAGACTCAAGAAAATGGACAAAATTTACACTAAACTCAAGCGATCAACGGCACCCCTCGTAAATTTTGCCAAAGTTCCCCTAGTTGGTGCATTAACTCCGTGGCTCATGACTCCAACGGTCGTAAATCGCTTGTCCACTTGCCTCATCTCCAATTTCCCGGGTACACCAGAAGTCCCTATTTTCAAAGGGGTCAAAGTACTTGACATGATGTTCAATGCCGGCTTGGGGGAAGGATCCGTGTGTAAGAAAAAACAGCAAATATTCATATAATGTATAGTACCTTTTATCTAGTTATTAAAAAACTGGAGAAAATCCCTTAAAAATTATAAAACCTAATGATGATATTATAGTGAGTTGCTAACAGCTAACGGACTTGAATTACAATTGCAGGTTTAGGATTTTGTTTGATAAGTCACACGGACCATATTAGACTGATATCGGAAGCAGATCCTGGAATTTTATCCTCTGATGCTGAAGTTGAAGAGCTCAACAAGAAAATATTAGAAGAACTAGACATTTTTAGTAGTTTGGGATCAGTCTGAGACTTGAGTTGCAGAAAATTAAATATTTATCATTACTACCAAAAAGGATGATCAAATGATGATATATTTATGCATGTATGCATCAACTTTTTGTAGCTCTAAAATGTGTGTAATTTATTGTTTTATATGCGTACTACGTATAATGTATTTTAACAGGATTAAAAGTTTATTGTTATAAAAAATTATGCTGGTATGAGTTTGTGTAAAAGTGTGAACCAAATTTAATGACAGTAGCTAGAATCTAGGATACGATTTTCATGATGTTACTTGAAAAAATAAATGAAAAAAATATCGTTCAACAAAATCCTGTACAAAGAGTGAAACACAATTTTAATTTTCAGTGTAGGTAATAGAATCTTTAGAATGTGGAATAATATGTTTCACTTATGCTTTCGAGATCCAACTAAAGTACGGTCATTCTAACCATAATATGGGGAGTTTATGTTATGTTTATGGGTAGTAAATTGATGTTAGAGATACATACATAAACATGCTTATTATTCCGAGAAAGTTGGTACAGAATACAGACTTAAATTACGGGTGCACCCCTAAATACAGCTCAGAACCAGGGCATAGAGTTACGCTATTATACAACATGATGTAACTCTATGGAACAATGCAATGGAAGATAAAAACGAAACGACTTCACGTAAAAAGCGAGGTTTCGTTTTATATTTTTTTGCCATGTCAACGGGCAAGTTCAAATGTTGCAGATTGCAGATTGCAAATAATATTTTTTCGTTTTTCACATTTCGCATCATGTGTTCGTATGAAATTGCCACATCACACATGAAAAATCAGTCCGTTATCCGTTAGCCCATCATGGCATGGCTTGCGCGACCACACGACTACACGAGACACGAGCAGAGATTAGAGTGAAAAAATTAGCTTCAACTGCAGAGAAAGGAAAGGGGGAGAACTTGTAACAATGGTGGCGACGGAATCCTTCCAGGTTTGGGGATCAAGAGCAGCCTCTCTTGTCGCAATTGGCTGTACATGTTTTGGCCTGAGTTCCTTGTACGATTTGCCTCGATCCACGATTGGATACTATTACATTTTAGCCCTATTGACTGCCGGCGTCATTTTGTCCTTGATGATGATGTTTGCTGCAGGAGCTTACGATCCGTCAGCAAGCTACCCAGGAAGTATGAGTTATGAAATTCTCAAATACTCCACCATTCTCTCCCACACTTTCTCCTGGATTTTCATCCCCATTTCAGCAGCCATGACAGCATTCTACATGAAGCATGAGGACAAATTCTCTATCCGAAACTTCATTAGCAATGAGCAGGACTTGGCTTTCATTTCCATTGTGACTGGACTCATAATCATAGGAATGGATCACATTGACCGGTGCATCATCCTCAGCTTCTTCCCCACATTGATGTTGGTCGCCTGTGTTATCCATGAAAATGGGTTCGGAATCGCAGCCGCCTTTCTCTCCATAGTCAACACCATTTTCAGTGAATCAATCAAAAAAGTAAGTGCATTCTTGTTAGCTGCTGTGTTGTGCATACATATAGCAAGTCACAATTTGTGTTAATTAAAGAGCACAAAGTGCCGCTTCTGTTGTAGTGTACTACACATTTTAATGCTCATAAGTTTTGATCTTACTAGTTTATTTGTAAAAAACATCGGCAATATTTTGCTGTTTCTATATTTTTATGGAAATTTCTATTCTTCGGTTAGATCCTCTTCCCCAGCAGTGGGCAGCAACTGGACAGGAGTATCCTTTTCCAAATAAATTATCGAGCTATGGCCTTAATTTTACTTATGGCTGGAACCGTGATGATCATGACTGAAATGAAAACTGTGTCAATGTTTAACTTTTTTTGGCCTTTCACTGCACTTCGTGACACCTTCACATCGCGCACTGGATCCATATGGAAGTAGACATTTTTCGTAATTTTAGAAAGGTTTAATTTTAAGCAGTATTATATTTTACGTTGGTTTGCTTTTAAGTTGGTATAATTTAAAACTCTTTTCATTTTTTAATTCGTATATTCTTACCTCATAATAGTGGCAATAATGTGTATAATAATAATAAATACAAATCCAATTTCAATTCAAAACTGAGGTAGAATACGGACAAAAAATAACTCACAAACAAGTCTTAAGCTTCCAGCTTTCAGATACAGTTAGCTTTGCTTCTGGTAATTTTGAAAGAAAAAATCCTAATGAACAAAGGTAGTTAGACTTCATAATGCTCGTGAACCGTTAGCCATTAGATAAAACGTTTATTCCCCCATTACATACATACATAGACGTGGTTCTTACAAAACCAAATAATAATCTTCGAAGTAGTTTGCTCACAGGCCAATAGTTCCACATCCTCCACAAGCAAAAAGTGACCTACACATTGATCATCAAATGTCCGTGAGTCAAGTAGGTATGTAGTATGCATTCATTGCTGGCCTTTGCATTTCACTTCCTTTTCTGTGCAAAGAAAATCTCAAATATCTTTGCTTAATGACTTCTCACTCACTCTCAAAGATCATTGGATTCAGCGCATGAAATGCGAAGTCTGACATTGATCTTTGCTTCGTGGCATATCATGTCATCGAATTATGAACATTTTCAATGGTACTACATGTTATACACTCTTTACATCTGATGTTTCATCTGGAATCTTCTCATTTATGTAATGTTTAGAGGAAACATAATTTAAACTTTGGACATTTATACAGGCACTATCGCATAGTTTGTATTCACATGCATTTTTCTAGTACTGTCCAACATTTTGAAGTTGCAAAAATAATCGTGTTGATTGTATAGCTGGAATTGTTGCATCTATTCAGCATTATGTAAGTATGTATGTGTATAATTACAGAGGGTTATTCTGCTCCATTGAGACGACGTTGAGCTTAAATATTACAATTATGAGCCTACTCACATTAACGGGAGTAGACTCATTGTAAACGTGGGTTTATGTAGATAATTATCAAAAAAAAATTTGTTGAGTTTTGACATCCGGTGTCCGAGATATCGGAGTTTGAAAAAAAAAGTCTGAAAACAACTTTTCCAAAACATGCTTTTTTCTTCGTTTCCACTTTTTAAACATTTTATTATAAAACTAGTATTGATTATAAAGCAAACCGAAAGCATTTTTTTCTTACATGATATGAGTCTCTAGAATATTTTTGGCCGGTTGAATCCTACTTTGAGTAAAAGGTCAAGGCTGTGACCGCGATTATACGACGAAAGAAGAGGGTGTAACTTTTTCATCAAATTTATGTTTCCTGTTGTACAGGTTTTTCAAAATCATGAAAACATAAAACCTGTCTCTGATTATACTAACTTGAGTCTACATAAAATTTAAAAAAAATTTGAAAGTCAATACAGTTGGTGGAACTTTGGATATTTTAAGATGAAGAAAACTAGCATTTTTACACATTTTTTATGCCTGTTTTGAGGGTTTCTTCCTCTTCAAAGTTTCATGGGCCAGGGCAGTTTTTTGACCTGGCCCATGGTTTATACCAATAAAGAATGAGGATATCTTGTTCTTTATACTAAGTAGTTTAACTACTCAATCTGCTCATACAACAGGTCACCAGAGGTCAACAAACTTTTGGAAAAGTTGTCTTCAAACTTTTTTTTTCAAACTCCAATATCTTGGACACCGGATGTCAAAACTCAACAAACTTTTTTTTCATAATGATCTACACAAACTCACGTTTACAATGAGCCTACTCCCGTTAATATGAGTAGGCTCATAATTGTAATATTTAAGCTCAAAGTCGTATCAATGGTAAAAAATAACCCTCTGTATTTACTTATCAGGTGTTACCGTAGGTCAATTCGTGTGGAATCGCATTACCCATGGGTTAAAATATTGGATTTCACGCAACTTCACCTATGGTTAGCACTAACCATAGGCAAGGTTATTCTTCGACTAATTACAATTAGTCGAAGAACCTTGAGCCACAGGGGTGTGTACGTGAAATCAGAGTAAGTACGTATATATTAATATACTTACTCTAAGGTCAATCCACTGCATACAATGTCCCTAAGCAACATCATTTCGAATGGAAATGTCGGTATTCCAATTTACAATTCGTTTGTATTTGGGTGTTCAATAAGTTCGTAGAAAGTCGTAGACTGCTGGAAGGATTTTCAGTTTTCCTTCGGCGCTACGACTAACTCCATTAGTTATGCATACACTACCAATGGGGTCGGCACCAGGTCAAAGGTTAAGAAATGGCACACTCCGGAAGTTCAGGTGTCAAAAACAGGCATTTCTCTGGTTGTTTCCTTTAAAACAGTCAATAACTCATACATTTTCGAGGATAGCAGAATTGCCACGATTTTTGTAGGAATTGGCCAACGCCTTAGGTAATCCGTACAGTTACTTCAGAGGAAGAATCTTTACAGGTGTTGATTCTACAGCGAATTTTTTCGAAATGTCTAAATCCAGGGTAAAAGTCCCAAATTTTGATTTGGCGATTTTGACGGAAATTTTCTCCTGAGGGAAGGACTACGGAAAGACATCGTGGG
>JAQIVE010007287.1:0-10611 GCA_034698285.1 Sminthurinus bimaculatus
AAAATTTCAAAATTTTGAATAAATTTGCAAACTTTAGCCTAAAATTTCAAAATTTTGAATAAATTTGCAAACTTTAGCCTAAAATTTCAAAATTTTGAATAAATTTGCAAACTTTAGCCTAAAATTTCAAAATTTTGAATAAATTTGCAAACTTTAGTCTAAAATTTCAAAATTTTGAATAAATTTGCAAACTTTAGCCTAAAATTTTAAAATTTTGAATAAATTCGCAAACTTTAGCCTAAAATTTCAAAATTTTGAGTAAGTTTGCAAACTTTAGCCTAAAAATTTAAAATTTTGAATAAATTTGCAAATTTTAGCCTAAAATTTCAAAATCTTGATAAAGTTTGCAAACATTAGGTTAAAAAGTCGAAATTATGGTAGCAATTACAAATTTTCCATCTTAAAATTTTGGCCTATTTCTTAGAATTTCAATCAAACTTTCAAACCTTAAAGTTGAATTTTTACGCTTTTGATAAAATATTTCAACACAAGTTTAATTTTCTAAATTTTAGTGCATCAAACAATCGATAAATGATTTTTTACTTGCGATTAGTGACATAGTAATTAAATACCACCAACAACAATAAAATTACCACCAAAAATATTAATTTCACCACCTAATTCAATATTCGCTACCACCAAAGTCAATATTTTTCACCTAATAATTTTTCCATTTTCTGATATCGATTTTCGATGTGTCAGCTCTTTTCAAAGTTTCCTTCCAAAAATAAAATAACCTTGTTATGAAATTGAAACTTTTTACTACCTATAGAACATTAAAATATGATTAATTTCGACTGTAAGTCGTTTTTATTTCATTCGAAAATTTTATTTCTAGCCTGCCAGTTATCGTCGATTGAATTTTGGATGTCGAGACAAAAGTGCACATTGTTTGAATTTTGTGACAAAATACGTCCATTTTAAATGACTGCCATTTCTACACCTGATGAAATTTTAACATGCGGTACAAACATAGTCTTATTGGAATTGTTTATATTTTGATAATCCGTCGTATACCCTCAGTAAAAAATCTTATTAAAAAATCTCATAAAATTTGGACACGATTTTGGTCGAAAATCTCTTTAACTTTGATCAAATTTTGGTAAGATTTACATGAATTGTCATAAAAATCGCACCGAAATCTCATCATCTATTGTCAATCTTATCAAATCTCATGAAAATTTCATGAGATTTGATAAGATTTTATTTACAGGGTTTATTTAGTTTCAAAAGTTTAACATTACGAGACATGGAAATCAAGGGCCGTTTTTTCTTTGTTGAACCCACAATATCCGTTCGATTTGCATGAAACTTTGGAAATAGATACTTGGTATGCCTCCAAACATTATAAGGTATTTCACTTTTCAAAATTTAAAAGTTCGTTTTAGAAGTCAGGGGCGCTTTTTTCTGGAATCTGGATCAGTGTGCGGCATTCGCTGCGATGTTTGCATGCCTTTGATCAATATCCGGCTACACCATAAAATCTTCCAAAAACTATAGCAAATGTGATGAGCGGCGTCGAAAAATCACAAATAATACAGAGCAAAAATGAGTTGGGTTGTGTGGCGAAGTCAAAATGCAATTTCTTGTCTGGTTTCCCAATAGTCAACATAATAATAACGATAATCGGTATGGTTGATTTTACTTGCAACAGTAGGCAAATATGGCCCCCGTACGGTTAGAGAACAGCAAATCGAAGGTAACAACTGTCTCTATTTACAACTTTTGAAAAAACCCAAGGGATGGTAAATGGTCACAGAAGGTCAAATACATGTTAATGTATGTCACCTTACATATTTATAAACCCCAAAAAATTAAACCCCAAAACACAATAATGAAAAATATATTTTTCCCCTCAAAGGCAGTTTTCATCTGGTTTTTAATGTCTTATTTATGTACCTGGGCCGCAGTACTCAGTTAAGCTGCAGTCAGGTCTACAAAATACATATTTTGATACCTGGCTTGATGCTATCACCAATTACGCAATGGTGCCAAGTATACCTACACAATAAGTTTATTTTAAATCCTACTTCAATAGCTTAAAGCCTTGTTTCTATGTTTGCTATTGATTCGATGGCATTTAGAAAAATATTCAGTTGTGCGTAAACATGCAGCAAACTGCAATTACTATTACCACGAATAGATGGAGAGTTTGAGTTTTCTATAATTAAATGATAAAGTGGAGCAACACTCATTAAGCGTCAAAATGACTGCAGAGTTAAAATTGTTGAAGCATCCATGGGCTTTTCCCATCGTGTTAAGTTGTCTGTTTGATTTAAAATCGAAATGGAGTTTCAATGAATGAAAAGGCTAGGGAACTGCACCGGAAACGAGTGCATCAAAACATAGCTTATCATCGAAATTATCATTATGCAGCCCCATTTTTAAATGAGATGAATCAAAAATACATGCAGTACCAAATAGCAAACGTTATTGGGTGTTTTGTTTCCTTTCACTTGTAGTAGAGCAATTTCAATTAAAAGGAGGATATTAAAGGGGGACATTTGTTTAGGTGAAATCAATTTAATTTCAACTATCTTTGAAAACGATTAAATGAATTATTGATCAAAACAAGCTTCCCCCATTTTCAACTCAAAGGGTGAAGAAGACCGCTGAAAAGGACTGCGGTTGGAGTCGAGCCAGATATTTGTGTGAAAATTAAAATGCTCCAGCGTGTAAGATAAGAAAGTCTCGGAAAATTTGTGTTATTTTCAATAAGTGAGTAAACTTTTATTCATTGAAATAACTTTCGTTTTTTAATCTTTTTTCGTTTGCCTATTACAGATTTGGCTGCTGACGCTGGTGACAGTTTTAACTCATGTCACGACGATCATGGAAGTGTCAGCAGCCTGGCTTTCTTACAGTCACACCTACAATTACAACTATGGAGAGCCCCAAGACACGCGATTTTCCTATTTCCCACCCTGGCACAACAAACCTCCCGAGTGTGAAATGTTGAAAAGCACAAACGAATTTCATTTGGAACCCTTCCCATTTATTTATTGTTGCAATACACCCAATTACGGAATAGTTCCTGTTATTCCCTTCCAGTCACCCATAGGCTACTACATGCATGCACATAAGCAGTGTCGTGAGCGGAAAAACGTCAACGCAACTGGGGCATCCCAAAATCAAATTCCCGGAGAACATTCAACGCCCGGAGAATCTTCGGAAAAAATGGAACCGCCTAAACAAGAGACTCCTACCCCACCTGCCGAAGCTCCGCCTCCAGAAACCCCACCAGCTGAAGCTCCTCCTCCTGCACCAGAAACGCCGCCAGCGGAAGCTCCTCCTCCTGCACCAGAAACACCGCCAGCTGAAGCTCCTCCTCCTGCACCAGAAACACCGCCAGCTGAAGCTCCGCCTGCCGAAACCCTGCCAGCTGAAGCTCCTCCGCCTGCTGAAGCTCCTCCGCCTGCTGAAGCTCCTCCGCCTGCTGAAGCTCCTCCGCCTGCTGAAGCTCCTCCTCCTGCACCAGAAACACCGCCAGCTGAAGCTCCGCCTGCCGAAACCCCGTCAGCTGAAGCTCCTCCGCCTGCTGAAGCTCCTCCCCCTGCCCCAGAAACGCCGCCAGCCGAAGCTCCGCCTGCTGAAGCTCCTCCTCCTGCACCAGAAACACCGCCTGTTGAAGCTCCGCCTGCTGAAGCACCGCCAGCTGAGGCTCCTCCTCCGACAGCTGAATCTGCTGCCCAATCTGACGTCCCTCCTTCTCAACTGACTGAAGCTCCTCCTACTGGGGAAACTCCGCCTGCTGAAGCACCTGCCGCAACTGAAGCATCATCGTAAAGAAAGTTTATTTCGCTTTTGAGAATCATGGGGTTTGAGTTTTGATTATTCTCATCATAATAACTTATCTTACTTGTAGTCAGTATTTTTCTACTTTGAACTGATTGCTGATTGGTGGAAATAAAAATAGAAATAAAACAACTACAAGAGAAAACAATGTCGCTATAAATGTAGAAGAAAAAAATTCTAGGTACGAAATAGTAATACAATCTGTTTTTGTAAAGTTATCGATTGTTCTAACATCTAACATCCAAGGAACCTTTTTTTAAATCTGATTTAACGCTCAAATTGACGTCAAACCATGATTACGTATTTGCAGAACTTTACCAGAATTCGACATATCTAACTGCAGAGTTCACAATACATTTCAAATGTATTTTTGCTGAAAAAAAAGGAAAAATATTTGCATAACTGACTAATTACTTCCATAATATGACCCCGTCCTTTCTCAAATGTCAATCTTGCCTGCAAAACTGTTTTTCTCTACACACTGTGTACTACACAGTTGCCAGTCGTCCCTGAAAAACTGGTGGTTTAGTCAAAACAACTGCATCCAAAAGTTTTTGTGCAAAATTCACGACGGAAAAGACAATAGTTAATAAATAAAAAATGTTTTCCCCACCTTGTCATTTATTGTTCCACAATCATCGTCATCCCTTTTCCAGCTGTCAGTGTTCAAACCGATTTGTCAACAAGACATGATGATCATGAGTATTATTTAATAAAAACGAAAGAGGTAAATATGAGAACTTGAAGGTTAACAGCGAGTGCAGATGAAAGCCCACTGTAGCCTATTCATATAATTCCATGACCTACAGTTTCTATTTGAAACTGACAATGAAACAATAAAGCTACTTAATATTTAAGTTGGGAGAAAACCCTGCTCTAAATTAAATTATAATTTTCCTGGAATTACGACCATTTATCAACATCCTACATAATTGATTACCATGCCGACTAGTCACAAATTGTTCCTCAGCTGCATTGTTTGTCCCACTTATCTGACACTGCTTCTGTTGGTTTGCTCGGGACCTTCACCTTTACTGGCAGATGATGAAGACGACGAGCCCATCCAGACTATATTCACGTCCTTCCATGACGCTGATGATCAAGATGATGAACATGCGGTCGATTCTCCGGACATTTCAGTGCCCTTTGTCAGTGACGACGATTTTGCTCATCTTCATCCAGTAAAGTTGTTCAATAATATTTTAAGCGTTTCGTTAATTACTTCAAGTTCTAGTCAGGTGATTAATTGATTTTTGATTACTGCTTGATGATAAAGACAGAACTAATCCGTAGTCATGGATTTACGAACGTTCAAAATCACACTGTAAGAACTGGAAACGGATACATTCTGACTTTGTGGAGAATTCCTGGCGCGCCTGGCAAAAACGGACCGAGCAAAGGCCCAGTTCTTCTTCATCATGGTCTCTTGATGTCTGGAGTAGACTGGTTTTGTATTCATCACGAGAAAGTTCTTCGTACGTAACAAAGCCGTCCACATTTCTTATTGTTAGCTATTATTTTTAACCTCAAACACAAAACATTTTTAAACTTTTATGAAACCCTTGAAGCTGTTTCAACAGCCTTAGGAAATCTGTTAAAAGCTGTTTCAACAGCCTTAGGGAATCTGTTAAAAGCTGCTTGAACAGCCTTAGGGAATCTGTTAAAAGCTGTTCAAACAGTCTTAGTAAATCTGTTTAAAGCTGTTCAAACAGTCTTAGTAAATCTGTTACAAGCTGTTTCAACAGCCTTGGAACATTTGTTACAAACTCCTTAAACGTCTTACAAAACGATTTGAATAGCTCCGGTGAAATTTGTCAAAAACTGTTTTAACTACTCCCTACAATATCTGTTACAAACTGCTTTAACTATTCCTCAAACAATCAGGTTGCTTCAGTCTATTATCTGATCTCTCAAATAAATTTACAAAATTCTTGTTACAGCTTATCTACTTGCCGAGTCCGGTTTTGACGTGTGGCTGATGAATGCAAGAGGAAATAGATATTCTCGAGATCATGAAACGTTACACCCATCTGATATGAGATACTGGAAATTCGGGTACCTTTTCCGCTTTATCACTACATCGTGCATTTTAAAACAAGCTGCGGCTTACTACGAAAGCTTTCAAACAATCGTGCTACTTATCAGTTCCTCAAGAATTTCTCAATAAAATGTGTATTAACAAAATTTCGTAGGATCAATGAAATGGCAACCGAAGATGTGCCAAAGATCATTGACTACATTCTCTCGCAGCCTGAAACAATTTCAAGTAGTCCATCCAACCCTCAACTAAGTTACGTCGGATACTCAATGGGAACTACCATTGTTCGTACAAAACTAATCAAAATGCTTATTATTCTTTAACAAAAAGCATTCATGATATTATCGATTAAACGATTTGGAAAATAGTTTGGCCAATATCAATTTTGAAAACTTTTTCCTCAGTTCTACGTGGCCACGCAGAAGAATCCCCGACTGTTAAGCAAGTTTAAGTCGGTGATTTCGGTAGCACCTGCCATCTATATTGGACATCTGGAAACTCCTCTAAAAAATATCGTCAAGTCGCTGGTGGATGTTCGGCAACTCGGCAAATCACTTTCAATTGTACGCAAAAATGATCGACCAACCAATCTTTTTTAATGTCTATGTCCTGATCCGATAATGTCTTTAGTCTTTAATCTTACAGTTCTACAGCAAGTTAACAGATCCAGGTCCAATTTACCCCGAAGACAGAACCAACACGACCCGGAACAACAAGGCTCCCCACGTGATAAAGGCCAGCTCTACCCTTCTTCTAACAATCTGTGGCTACGACGAAAATCAGGCAAATCTGACTGTGTATCGAAGAGTCCTGACCAAGCAGCCGGCCGGTGGCAGTTTGGACACAATCAACTATTTCCTCAACGCATATCGCGATGATGCACTGAAGAGATACACCTTCAAATTTCCCAGTAGTAGTTCCTACAACACACCCATGATGATTTTATGGGGAGAAAAAGACACTTTAACTGTTCCCAAAGATGTCCGAAGAACCATCGAAGGTCTGAGGCAGGCAGGTCAAAAGGTTCTCTCTTGTCCCGTCAGACAGTTTAATCACCTAGACTTTGTTTTTGGAGACGAGGCCCATTTCCAGAGTTACGACCGAATTATGGCCTTTTTACACGGTGACTATCGAAATTCTGTGTTTAAGGAGTGCAGTTTGTAATAAAAGTAGTTTTTTTTAATTTTTCAAGCATATTTTTCAAAATCTTAAAATCTTGACGTTTTTTTATTTTTTTCTAAAAATATCGGTTTTCGGAGTATCATTAGTTTTGTTATTAAATCGGCTTAATTTCTACATCACAAAACGGTTCCTTCTTAAAGTTCTTCAAGGTCGAATCCCGACTTCCACCTCCAGGCTGAAAAGCAAAGCCATTTTTATCAGTTTTAAAAAATATCAATTTTAAAATTTTTAAGACTTTTTTGAAAAAGATGAATTTTAGCTTTTTTGTACCCTTAAATTGGAGGGAAGTTTATGAATATTAATGAGCAAAACATTGTCATCCTGGTTGATCCACTTTGCCAGCTGCGAGGGCCACGATTTGTTCCACAATGTAAGCATTGGCGGACTAATAAGGTCGGGGCGCACTGTCGGCCGTTCCCGCTCTCCGAGCGCCAGGTTGACCAAGAAGCTGAAAAAAAGGCCGCACACTACGGTGATGAGACAACCGAGTCCTGGGTACCAAATGTATGAGATTGACAAAAACTGGATGAGCAGAGAATCCCCATTTTGTTTCCAGTCCTTTACAGTTTGCTCTGTCGTTGACCTCGCGATTTCAATCGTGGTTGAGGTCAAACTGGTACTTGAGTTGGAGGATGACGGGCATCCTGCCGTGGTTAAAAACAGACTTTGGTCCGGTAGCAGTTTGTCCGAATTTGCAATGAAAGTACCTATCGCTAAAGCAATCATCACCACAAATGCTGTGAGCATTCCTAAAACGGAGCCCTATTTTCCAAAAAAATTCCAAATTTTTATGTCGCTTAACTATTTTTTCGAAAAGTGTGGGCTTTAAAAATTTTAAAAGAGGTTCGATACCTTGGAATTGGAAAAGGGGAAAAACATGCCCAGAGTAAAAATGCCAAGAGTTGGTCCCACAATCATCCCAACTAGAGAAGAAGTGGCGGGTAAAATCGAGCCCATGTTTTCCGCCACAAAGACAAAAGCAAACGATATTGCCCCAAATAAAACGCTAAAAATTTTCGAAAAGAAGGACAGGCGCTCGTCGCTCAAGTTTGGCTGGAACTTTTTGAGATAGTCGTAGGTCAGGATGGAGGCCAGGGCCGAGAGGCCGCTTGAGACGGTGCTACAAGTAAAACATCAAGATCAAGGTCAAAGGTCAAGTAAAAAGAGAATGAGATTTTGAAAATGCAATTGTAACAATAGATCGGGAAAAACTACCTTAAACTCGCACAAGTAATTCCAGCGACGAAAAGCCCAGGAAGTCCCGGGATTCCACCGGAAGTTTCCATGACAAACAGGGGCAGGAGCTGATCCGGACTTGTGACCACCTTTTTTTGTATAATGTACAAAAGATATTTAAGTATTGATATAGCTATTTAGAATTTTAGGCAATTTGTTTAAAACTTAAGGGTGAGGCTGACAACAAAAAGCTGCCAAGATTATGTAAAAAATTTTTTGAGAAATAGCGAAACGTTTGGTGATATGTTTTAATAATTACGTCATTTTTGATGGGATCACAATCAAAATATTTGCCGTAAATGACAAGTCCCGCGAGGAAACACAAAATCGTGATGACAATCAAGCCCACCATGTTCATGAGAAGTGCTCTGAAATTTTAGAAAGTAAAAACCGTTTTATTACTTGTTATGTGTTCAATGAGTTCCTCGTTCTTTGATATTAGTTAGTCTCATTTTTAGGGCGTGCGTGGCGTCTACAAAAGTCAGAAGTTTGACGCCGGTCATGACTTAGTTTGCTGAGCTCAGGTACTACAATACCATAGAAGATGGCCCCAAATAGTATTTGATCAAAATCTGATACATCGATTAAAATAAGTTGGCACCTTTTGCAGCTGGCCAAGGAAGGGAGGCTCAAGTAGCGTTGAATTTGCTGCTGCGTCGCCGCATACATGGGAAGCCACATGAAAAACCCGCCGATCGTTGCAGTCCTATCAAAATAAAATAAATACATATCCAAGTGAATAAGTTTCAAAGCTTGTTCCATAGTTGTCTCACAACCATTGTATAATGTTTTTTTTAATAGAAAACTTCAACAACTGAAGAAAATTACAGCAAAATGTTACCAAACTGTATGTCTCGTCCTCGGGTCCGGATCAAAACTAAATAAAAATGAGATAAAGATAAAATGAAAACACAAAAAATTCTATAAAGCTCTAATTTCAAATGAGAAAAAAAAAGATTTTTTTACAAAATTTTTAAATGTTCTTTTCAGCTTAATATCGATAATATGTAATATTTGTGTTATTTACTTAAAGAAATTATCGCGATCTGAGTCCTGAATTCTGTCCCACACAACAGTCATCCCGCCAACATCCAAAATTCCCTTGATAACGACGACAGCTAACGCACCCAGCATGATCACAGCTTGCTAAAATTACAAAAGAACAAGAAAACTTTATTACAATAAGTTTGATTTTTTTTAAATTTTGAGATACATTTCGAGATTTCATGCTGTTTCAAAATGTCAATGAATTACAAGAGCATCTGTCCAAAGTACAGCTTTCAGTCCCCCCTGAAAAATAAAACCAAAAATTTAAAGAAACCAGAAGTAATGTGTAATTTCTTAAAATAGAAACCATGTTTTACAAATTTTGTGAAATTCTTGACAAGCAAGGAAATCTGAAATAAGTTTGAACAACGTTTGTTTAGGTTCTGAAACATGATGGAAAACTCCTCACAATTGTGTACCGTCACACGAGGCGAAAAGCGACAAAAATGAGGCGAAAAGCGACACTCTTAACTGGCTGTGAAATACTCATCGTTTGCAATCCATGTTTAATTAATGGGTATATGAGACGATTACAAGTATTTCTGGACTGTGTACATACAATAACTGTAAAAAAGTAAGCAGCTGAAAGATAATTCTTAGTGGCCCTTTTCGCCTCGTGTGACGGTATTTAATGTAATATTTTTGTTCATGTCAAGCTTACAAGGGACGAATAAAAAATACAGACGATGAAAATCGCTCCGGTGGACAATCTCGTGTTGATGCCCGTGACCTGGCTGATTGCCAGCGATGGTCCATAAACTACAATTGCCATGTACACAACCAAATGAAAGATGGCGAGGAGAGACACAAACATACGAGTGCCCTTGCCAAAGCGAAGCTCCAAATACTCGTAGGCCGAGCTGATTCCCAGGTTGAAGAAGACAGGCACGTACAAATAGATCAAGGTCAGAGTCAATGGAATAAATGACACGGCAATTAGCCCGTACTGCACTCCGTACAGATAAATCTCCGTTGGGTTTCCCAATAGTGTGATGGCAGACACAAAGCTACAAAATGACACAGGAAGACAGTTAAACGATGAAAAATTGTCAAAATTTTTTTAAATCCAAATGTGGAATGTGGACAAGAAGTAAATTGTACTTTTCTCCTGTGCATGTCACGTAACCCAGCTTTTTTTCTGTGATCTTTGAAATATTTCGACGCCACTCATGGTTTTAGCTTTAGTGTTCGTACGCTCTCTTACACAAAGCAACTTCTTCAACGGTGGAGAGTCGTACTACAACAGCAAATGTCACGAGTGGCGTGGAAATACTGCAAAGAGTGCCTGCGATAATAAGATAATGCAATTTCAT
>JAQIVE010007288.1:0-10610 GCA_034698285.1 Sminthurinus bimaculatus
GGCGTGGGTGACAGCAACCTTGACCTTCTCCGCTGGACGCTGCACAAAGGTCGTTTATTCTACTACTGGAAGAGAGCCGAAGACTTCAACATGGATGGTCAAGTGGTGCTGGATAAAATTCCAATTGGTTCGACTTTCACGCTGGACGAGGAAATGAACCGGCTGGTCCGTCTTTATCACAATTTTCAGTGGGAGAAGCCCCAAGAAGTAAAAGAGAAAGACGGGGGAAAGTCCAGCATTTTAAGGCCGTTCTGGAGGATTCATTTGGCCTTCCCAACGGAATCCGAAGCTGGACCTGACCACCCTGGACAAAAACAGTTTCTTCTGGTATTGGCCATGCACCATTCTTACTGCGATGGACCATCCGTCATGAGACTGATCCGGAAACTTACCTCCGGTGAAAAACGGATCCACAACAACGACCTCGCTGAAAATGACCCAAGTGTGCAGACCTCGGAGGTCAAGGTCATGACCTGGTTTCAAAGAACTCATTTGCTGGCTATTGGAGTGTCCAACATGCTGATCGACTGCTGGACCGCTCAAGCAGGAAATTCCCTTTTGTCACTGACCCAGACGAGAGGAGCGGAGACGCAACTTGTCTCGGCAAGTGCAAGCTTGACGTTGACCCAGCTCAAGAGGTCACTCAAAAAGGTCAACGGGAGACTAAATCGAGAGGAGAGAGAGTCGATTAGCTTCAATGCCTTTTTTCTAACGGTCGTGTCCCGTGTGTACCGAAGATTGTACATGGAGGGTCACAGTCAGGGTCAAGGTCAAGGGTTAGGTCGAGGTCAATGCCCCCCGCATTTTGTGGCTTTCGTAACCAGAGACAGCAGCTCGTTTGCTGATGATCAGGCAAAACATAGTTCCATGCTGGAGAACAACATTTCTTGCAGCTACACACCCTGTTGTGCCCTTAGGGGTCAAGGTCAAGGTCAAGGTCAGGAGGAAAGTATGACAGACTTCCGAATCGTTGAGGACCAATTGAAAAGCCGAAGTGAGCCCGTGGTTTCCCAACTCATGAAGGAGTTTCAGGATCGATACTCCTTGTTGATTAGGCCGTTTTTAGGCCTAGCTCTACGATTTTCCCCCGGTCCAGATTTTGTCTACTCAAACGTGTTGACCGCGGCCGTAAGCGGCGGAAACCACAGCCAATTTCTAGGGTACAGATTAAACGGGGTGTTTGGCTACATCGGTCCGATGCCCATCGGCCTCGTCTTGATGATGGACAGTGTAAATGACCGGGTCAACTTGGGTCTCACGGTCAACATGAATCCGGCCTTCAAAGTCCCTCCACAGTTTCATCAAAAGTTCTTCCCCTACCTCGAACAGGAAATTAATCGACTATGCATTTGATCATCCATTTTCTTTCCTTCTTGCTATACCGTCTTTGTAAAACAGTTTTAATCTTTTACTGAATTGCAATTTTTTGGTGCTTTATAAAATTTTAAATAAAACCAACTTCACATTTTGCAAAGACTTTTTTCTGAATTTAATACTAAATAATTTTATTGTGACATAAACTGAACAATATGGTCATAGACCAAAACTTTGGCATCCTTTCCATAGGCATTGTCAAGATGAGTCCATTTTGGGTCCGCCACTAGAATCTTTGAATGCAAATTCCCCAGCTCGTCATAAACTCTATTCGCATCCTATGAACATAATCGAAACAGGTCAAAAGCAGCTCAAACCACGACTCACATCAGAACCATTGATTTATCAATAATGGGAAGTAATAATGAATACATAGATACTCACAGGCGGTGTAGCCACGAGGTCATTTAGGGAGTAAAAACCTTGTACGGGGACTTTGACCTGGGACAAATGGTACAACGGTGGCCGCCGGCTCCCGTACCTTGCCATATTTTGTTGTGGTCCATAGTCAAACTTTTGGAAGGCGTCCTGATGCATGGCCTGAGAAACTGCGACCAGTATTTTGGCCGCGATTGTCGACGGAGTGTGTCCTCCAACCAACGCCGTCGTTTCCTACGCAGTAAATTTCAAATGCTCAAACTTTTTTTAAAGACGACTTTTTTGACCAAATCGTGTCAAAATTTTGTGAGATTTTTGACAAGATTTCTAATTTTTCTTTTTTTCTAATTGTTTGAATTTTTGGCTACATTGGTCATTTGCTCCTTGTTGAATCCTCCAAAAAGAAAGAGGGCATTGTCGCACAGCCGCGGGCTGATCTCCCCCACACAAATAAAGGGTGCAAATTTGTGGAGCAGCCTTGCAAGCTCCGCCGGCAGAAGTTTCCCATCCGCCAAAGCGTCGGAAATGGCCTGCAAAGTATACCATACAAAACAACATCTTTTACAGGCTTACTTAATTGAACGCATGAAGGACAAAAATATTATAAGGAAAGTCCGTGATTCTAACTTGGAGAGCCGGAACATTAAAGATGACAGTGAGGAGGGGACTTTTCAAATGGGTGGCGTACACTCCCGGGCTCATTATTGACATTTTTTTGATGACGCTGTTTAATCCACCATTTTCATTGATGGCGATAAAAGCAATGTTCGCTCCTAGACCATAACCCACAATGCTAAGTTGCGGGCTTTGGGACGTGGTCAGCACGTGGGAGATCATGGCGGGGACGTCATACTTGCCAACCTCGTCTAACCTGTTCAATGTAAGATTAATAAAAAATGTCTTGCATGCTCAGTGCAATTCACGCTACACCGACGTCCATCAAATTAAAGGGCAAAATGCAAAACTACCCGGCGCCTTTGTGTAATTGGAGCAATTCTGTTTGAACATTTCAAACTCTTACCCAAAATCAAAATATTTTGGATTATCTGGTGAAACCCCTAGCGTGGTTTTCTCAAGGCAGTAGTCGTTTCCTCGCCAATTTCCCAGCCTAAAATTAAACCTCACGTTCATTATCCAATTTATTGTTTTTGTATTTTTGTATCTTTCAAAACCTTGTAGAATTTTGTTGTACCACACGTCATGTCCATCATCGGCAAGGAGAAAGGCTAAAAAAATTTATAAACGGATGATTAGAATGTCAAATATTCTGCGGAAAAAAGCTGACCCAGTAGTAAGTACATATGTATAGTAGTTAGGTGAACGTACGCAAAGCGTCGTTGTCATGGGGCATCGGGCGTAAGAGCCAGTCGTCAGAGTCCTGAATGCCGCCGTGGAACAAAAGAACGGGTTCTTTTTTCTTCAGTTTTGCAGACGGGGAAGCTGAGTCGTTATACTTGCCATGGGGAATGCGAAAGATGTTGAGGATATAGCCGTCTTCGGTGGTGACTCGGTGCTCCTCAACCGGATATCCGTGCACTCGAATTAAATCCGCCTTTTACCCCAAACGAGTCAACAAATAATTTCAATCCTTGAATAAACTCCGGTTATGACTTGCCCAAAAAATTACCCTCTAAAAATGGATACGAGATTCAAAGTATGTAATATGTACGGTGTACCGTGGACAGGAAGGCGTATTTGGGCGGTAGCCTACTGCAATAACTCGAATAGGCTGTATTTACGGACGTGACGACTTGAGAGAATGTGGAAAATATCCCAGCCTCTGCTCCACTCCAAAACACGGAAAACGTTACTCCAAGTGTGAGAAATTGGGCGAAGCAACGACCAGAAGGAGACATACTGATTTGCTGGCAGGGAGTCTGTAGATGCAGCATTAATCTTCCTAAACGATTGATAAATCCCTTTATTTGAACAAAAGGTTGTGAAATAGGAGATTGGTAGAGACTTGTAGACTGTTCTTGGCATTAAAAGTCTACCAAAAACTCTCACAGCCTCGCCAGTTAAAGGTAGACGTGAAACACTTTTACGCGAAAAACAAAAAACACCTGTTTGCTGTTTGTTGCATAACCGTACACCGTACACGCGCATACATTTAATGCGGATACAAACATGCACAAGTGTCAATAAAAATTTACTCATCGAATAATTTTGTCCCAATTCACTTACACGTGCCGGCCTATGCATTCCGTCATCTGCTTTTTTTGTGCTGCAATTTTAATGTGTATGCACTTTTCCCCGTACTTCAATTGTTCTATTTGTGCATAAAATGCATTCAATATAAGATTTTTTCATAGCAATTCCGTATACCAAAAGCGTTTTATGCACGTATTAGCTCGATTGTTAACCTATAATATTCGCTAAACGTTTCAAACAAAGTATATGATGTTTTGTTCCACCAATAAATTGCATTTTTTGCTGGAAATACAGCAAGCTGGCTGTATTTCCAGCATTATTTTATGCTGAAAAGGAAAAGGACAAGCAAAAAATAACATGTCACGCACGCGCAATGAATTTATCTATGTTACTGTCCTTTCCTGTGACTTTTTGTGCGTTGCCACAAATTTTCTACCGCTTGTAAAAAAACAAAAAAGATTGAATTTTTCTCTTTTTCTAGTTATTTTAAAGAAAAAAAAAGATTTGGGATGGAAAATCAGGAAAATTATTTGGGTTTTCGTTCAAAGTTCCTCCTTTGGAAATATTCTCGATACTTTCATCAGTGCTGCTACTGAGTTAGCTGGTACTGGTAATGGTGCCTTGTTGGCACCGCCACCTTTTTGCTTCAAATTCCGTCTTAAAGTTGACCCCATGGTCCCCGGCAAAATTAATGTGAATAACTCGGATCAACCCTTAAAAAAATATTCGATCAACTTTGATCAAAAGTTGATGAGATTGACTTGATGTGCATCTGGTTCCAAGTTCGCATCATCTTTGATCAAATTTTAATAAGATTTTGGTGTGCACGTCGCATCATTTCATCACTATCTCATCTCTCTCATAATTCTACCAAATATTTACCATGTCAACAAATTATATCTATCGATTATGATCTCATGAGATTTTGATAGTTTCATATCAAAATTTCATGAAAAATTGATCAAAGTTGATGAGATTTTCGACCAAATGCGTGTCAAAATCTCATCAAATATTTGCCTAGATATTTTTCTAAGGGTACTTAAAAGAGAGACAATTTTTCGATGAAACCAATACAAAAGACCAAGTTCTCATACACAAGGAACAGGCAGAAAAACAACCTAAATATTTTTGGCGAAAAAGCAACCTGAATTAATGGGGGAAATAGCCCTATTTGATTAGAGTTCAGTCCATGGTGCTGAACTTTTAGATTTTTTCTGTAATGAAGGTGATTCCACTTACCAATGACTACATTTGGGCAAAAGCTGGATGGAATCGCCTTCAATAAAGAAAAATTAAAAACCGTCAGTCAATGCGATTAGAATTTGCATCCCCCTGTATTCAAATCCCGTCATTTGACGGGTGTTCTTACTTGTATGTATCTACAAGTAAGAACACCCTTGTATATATATAAGTATTTTTACTCTAATCTCGGCCTAATAAAGCCACCAAATCACGACTTTAGAGTCTAAAGTTTAGAGTTAAATTAGTTTTAACTTGAAATTCGGAGCTCGGCTAATGAACAACTTAGCGGGGTAATTTCTCTCGAGCAGCTCAACGCATTACTTGTTCAATTGACGAATGCTCGTTTGTATTGGTTTGTATCAACACAAAGACGGTTACGAAAGTCGGAAAACGTTTTGGGTAAATGGTAATAATAATGTCTTTTATCATTCTGCAAACTATATAAACATTCTTCCAGTTATAGAAATACGCTTTAATAAATAGAATTCAAGATATTCTATGGTGTCTAGCTATTTATAACTTATAGAGACATACCCCGATATACTTGCATGATATTCTAGACGTTTCCACATTCCGTAACATTTCAAACTTTTTTTTGCATTTGACTTCTGTCATGCTGGTGTTGAAAAAACAACCAACCGCAAGAAGCGTGTGTTGTCAACTATGTACATATAAAGTTACAAAACTGACAACTTTGCATCGCTTGTTTGCGAATTTGTTTCCTACATATGTCTACATTCAAGATAGAATTATGCATATTATTCTTTTTGTTTGCGATCCCCGCTTGCTCATAAAATTCGACTGGTCTCTCGTGTACATATTTATGTATCAATATGTTTACTAAATACATAACACTATACGCAGTTTATGCAAAAGACATAAAAAACAATCAATACATAGAATATTCGAGGTGAATGCGCCGATTCGGCTGTCACTCGCCTTCAGAACAGCAAACTTATAAAAGCGACTACAGAGAGTTGTGAAAACAACAGGAACAAATCTTCGAAATCCGTTCGACGAATCCTAAAACTACGAAATACTGGCGACCAAGTGATTTGAATTCGATACTTGATGCAACGGATGAAAAGCAACTGTACTTAGTTAGGAATCGTATTGTCTTGGGAACAGTAGAAGTTCCCAAGTATGTATGAAGGTTTCTTGTGTACAGCTATGATTCATTATATCTACATATATTTCTGTAGGAACATTCCAAGAACAATGTTGACGCTGGTTTTTCTGGAAACGTATTTCGATCTGTGAGTATTAGCGAGCACATAGTTTGCTGTTTTCTTATCTAGGAAAACTCGTGTCTTCCGATTATTGTACATGGAAAATCTATCTATGAGCAACAACGGCAATCATTGTTGATAGAAAATACATACATATGAATAGAGAGCCAATAAAACTTTCCCCAGATGTTTTTTCCATCTTTTTTTTATTCTACAAAAAATAAAAAACTCTGTAAAGGAATAATTAAGCAAAATTAGGCATTTCCACAAAAGTTCAAATACATACGTACATTATACATTATATTTTTCCCCTCTCTCTATCATGAAATTGTAACAACAGTTATTTAAGGGTGCTTTACTTTATAGTGCATAGCCATTGGTTGTAGGGAGCCCTACAAGCTTTTTTTGAAATAATAATTAACCATAAAAATATGTAAATAATAATTACACGCATTTTAAAGCCCTGGTAGAAGGTCGATTGATAGGTCAAAGTTGAAAGTTTATTCACTATAGTTCTTGTTTTAGATTTCCGATTTCCTACAAAACCTCAATTAAATTCTCGGTAGTCATTATACAACAAGGAAAAGCAAAGTTTCATTTAAACTTAATTTAGAATTTTCCCGGCTTTGAACTCAAAACCATGTTTTGATTCTGCACATTACAAACTTAAACAAATGCTAACAATATTATGCAAGCTGCGAGCTACGTATTAACATATTGTGCACAACATATTCAGACTCATGTATACACATGTATGAATAACCGTTTTATTTGTACAATTGTGCGCTAATTGTAGATGAATCAGAAGAAAATGATGTATGAAGAGAAATTTATGCGATGCTTGACTTGTGTTTGTTTGTCCACAGGAAATCTCACCGTGCTTGGAGTCATTCTGCGGAAACGGAGAAGCTGCATGCCTTTCGCCAGAATAGATTTTATGCTCCTGAACCTGTGCATTGCTGACTTGATCGTAAGAAAGCCTTTCATTACATTCTGCATCCGTTGCCCCGCTCAATGTTTACACACTATACATAGATCCATTTAGTCGGAATGAAATAGAGATTTGTCATTTCAGTAAAGTTTACGTGTTTGTGTTTACACAAAAGGTCGCCCGTTGTTAATTATCACAACAAAAGACTAAAGTATGATGCCCCTTTGGCAATACATACATACATACGTACATAGATGTACTTCTTGAAAAAATTACGTATTCACGTTATGCATACCAGGAGTCTATTACGAATAACGTTCTAGTTATGTACATGTAACCATATGTACATAAATAGAAATTTGTGCGTAGAATCTACGCCGTAACATACAGATGATGTTCTGAATATGGTAAATACATATTTTCATGTATGCGGAGACATGAATTGTGAACAACTGCTCAGTTTCCTCGCTTCGACTATGCCTCAGAAAAAGTACTCAAAGGAGATCTAATATTGCTTGACAGTCTTGTTTCTTGAGTCATTTTAAATGGCAGGAAGTTCTAATGAATTAACTTTTTAAGTAGTTCTACAGAAGTACTTACATCAGCTCTGACATTTTATAACTGAAGGTTCCATCAGTATGGAACCCTGCATTTTCGGTGAACGGAAATGGAAAGCTTAATAATATCCTTTCTGCTGAAAGTGCAGGATTACGTAATAATAATAGTTAAGCAGCCCGCACTTTGAACTTGACTGCTTTACACATTGACGTTTCTAGCTTTTTATCCGCCAAGAAAAGCAACATATATGTAAGTAACTACTCATTAATTACAAGCAAAATAACTAGAGAAAGCAATAGATACATAGCGTAAAACATAAGCAAAAGGACACATTCTTACAAGCATTAGTGTCGCACTATTAAAAATCCTCAAAACCAACACACTGTGGCGTTATTTGATCATTATTTTGACCAATCACATGGGCTTAAGACCATGATTGACTTACAGATTGTCATCGTGACTTTTGTATGCAAAGTTGGAACTGTTAGTGTCGTATTATATTATTTTACACCTTCAGTCTTCATTAGCGTATATTTAAAAGCCAAAATTTCACTCAAAAATTACATGCTTGCAAAGATGCGCAGAAAGTTTTACAGTGCTTATTTCTTGAATACTGAATAGTTTGTCGCATCTAATTTTCTATTTTTTGAATACTCGCAGTATTCTCGCCAGTTTTGTTCATGCACTTTGCACAAACATGTACTGTAAAAGAATAAAGTTCTAAAACTACAGGAATTCCAGTTTTATCACATTGGATTCGATGAAGGATTTTCTCGACTTTAAGAAACGATTTACTTTACGATGTGCCAGAACATGATAAAGGAGGAAAGTCATACTTTATCGAGCTTTCTCCTGTAGCCCCAAGAATTTACAATGTACATTGTTGTATGAAACTTGCATATTTTTGAAACCCAAAACTGAAGCATGCATATATGTATATACCGTATAATTCTTAATAGAAAGTGATTTTCATAAATTTCAAATGACTTTTCTTTTTCCCAAGTCTTACTGTAAGGAGCCTCTCATTATTGAAAAGTGTCTTACTCAAAGGAAACATACATACGCCACATAGTAATGTATGGCATTTCCGTAGAAATGCAATGTTTCGCAATGTAACATTTAATTTTTTTGGAAATTTTAAAAACTACTTGGCCTACAAAGTATTAGCTTTTAAAAAAAACAGCTATACACACTATGAATCAAAAATTTTCATTTTCTGTCTATGAATTTTAAAGACACGCCAAGCAACAAAAAAGGGGGGCAACCACCAAGAACGTTGAAACAAGCCGTAGTTATGGAACTCAAAGCCCGTAAATCCTTTTTCCGACTACGATTTATGTACACATCATGTACCTTAAGACTTGATACAACTGTTCTTCAACGACCTGTTCATAAGGTCTGCAAGAGTCGCACATCGAATTTAGTAGGTTATGTGTAAATTCCTTGTTGCAGCTGGCTTTATATTTTTATTTCTGTTTTGAGGATGAAACATCCTGAAAATGAATCCAATTCAATTCCATCTAGAGTCGCGCCTGCTACTTTTCCCAGCCCGTCTCCTGCGATTTCCTTTTACAATTTTATGATGAAAAAGTGGGAAGAAATTCGGTCAGCAGTAAAATGGTGGTTGTTAGAAGAAGGAGAAGAAGCTATGATGGAATTTGAAGACATGCAGGAGCGGGACACACACATACACAAAGGGTTTCCTACATTATCTTGTCTACTGTCTACTTTTCCCTGTCTCAAGAGAATACTTTCACCATGTCGAATTTCATGCTTCTTACATTTCAATTTCGACGGATGGGCAATCCCACCAAGAAAATTGAAATTTTTCCATCTCGCTTCCTTGAATGTTAATTTAATGGTTCTTTTTCATGCAATGATTGACGTCGAGTGTCGTCTAGTTCAGACTTTTATGTATGTTGACTGTGTTGAGGTTTCTTTTGAGGAACGAAATTTTACGAAACAGCTTCAATATAATCATGGACTTGGATGCACGACTCTGTCACACATTGACTCTTAGACGATTCGGGAGATACGTGAAGAGTAACTTTTTCTCATTACATATTACAAAGGAGTGAGTAATTTTCCGTGATGACGCGCGTGAGCTTTTACCATGGAAACTCCTTGTAACATATATAACAGGTCAGCAGATCACGCTAAAGCCTTGAGTGAGGCTTGGAATGGAGTTTCAATGCTTAGATAACGCAACGAAAAAGAGCCTTAAATTCGGCGATTTAAAAGAGTACTATCACCCAAGGTTAAAAACTTTGCACCTCAGACTACGATTGATTTTTATGATTGAAAAAATATGATACAAAGAGTTCTTCCTTTCACGTTCGATTTATTCGTAGTACAAGTCCAAAAAATATTTTTAAAATACAATTACATATTTATTCATTTTAAAGGTGACGTTTTTGATGATGCCATTGGAAATCTTTTGGTCATGGACTGTCTCTTGGGAAGGTACTAAAACATTTTTGATTCAAATAACTTATCTTAATGACGTATTATTATTTACGGTATGCGTATGCGTATGATATGTGCTTTGTAAAAAATAGTAAACTGAATAGTAAACAGTGAAACTTGTTGTTATGCTTCGCAAAGTAACTAAAGCTGGGATGGATTAATTTTATGCATCCATTCCATGTCAATAGTTAACATGTACTTATGGTAACTACAGGGTGATCAATATGTGTATTCCCGAAAGTAAAAAATCATATCTCAGGAACCCCTACGAATTTCGAGAC
>JAQIVE010007289.1:0-10608 GCA_034698285.1 Sminthurinus bimaculatus
CTTAAAAAGTACTTTTAAACTCGATTAGACTGAAAATTTCGTGTGTATTGTGTATTGTATTGCACATAGTTAACTTGTGCCATAAATAAATTTCTCCCTTTCTACTCTTTTACTTTTACCACACTTGTGGATGGGGGGAAGCGTAGAAAGGAGTAAATTTCGGATGATTCGACATTGTATCAGCAGTACATTTGTACATAAGTATATACATATTTATATTATCTATGTATGTACTGTATTAAAAGAGGATGTGAGATTACGATGAATAAATTTTCCTGTCCAACAGCCGCATTATCAGACTGTCAGAGGAATAAATTTCGATTAGGTACAATGGAACAGTTGAGCCCGGGAACCCTGAAACCCTGCAGCACTATGTATCGAATATACATAGAACCTTGAGACTTGGCTGGAATACATATCTACTCAAATGGTGGAAACAAGGAAACAGAGAAATCCAGGAAATATTTTGCTCCTTCTCATTTTCCTCAAAGTTTCTCTTCACATCCAAGTTGGTTGTCGTCGTCGTCGTCGTCCAGTGACCAAAATATAGAAAATATCAATATATATGCATATAACTATAGAACCAGGGCCACTTTTATATTTCATAGAGCACTCGAGAATTGTCCCAAAACTACGTCTGCTGCGACTCATCTAGTTGAAGTACATACATGTATGTATACCTGAGAACGCACCGACGACCGACGATAAAAGCGAAAAAGAAAGAACAAGCAAATGACGAAAGGGCTCAACTCAAGGGCTGCAGACTTTCTCGCACAAATGTAGAGAAATCCTCGCCGAGCCACATGTTTCTGCTACGGTGCGATACGATATACAAACGGTATCTACGGTTTGAGAATGCTGTGGAATGGAGCAAACTCTGTTCCAGTGCAAGGACAAAGGGGATTGTCTTTGTCCATGTCTTTGTTCTGCGCCCATAAATATATAATACAGATTCCCATCGTTATACATACATTGCCCAAACTATATCTATCTAGCAGGTTTCGACCATGTGCCGAGGAACATGATACGGACTTTCTCCACAGTCTTTCTCTATACACTCTATCAACAATAATATACAATACAATGGTCTATCGACTCTCTGGCCCGTAATCCTGGACCAGATCGTGAGCATTATTATGTACAAGAGCCACGTCGGAGTGGCGAACACGGCTCGTAATTCCACTCCTCCCTACTTTTCCTTACAACTTTCTCCATGTGCAACTCCAGAATTCTCTATTACTTTGGAGAAAACTGTTCTACTCCTTTTCTTTGCCATGGTTCTCTGCATGCCACGATGTTATATGCATACATATCTCATGATTATTATTATTGCTTCTATTATTATGTATATTCCCCGGAATTTATTGTGCAACACAAGACGAGCGGGGTGAAAAGGGAAATCATGTCGAATGCTGGAGAAATGTTCTCAGGGTTTAGCAAATCAAACGAAACGAAACGAAAGGACGATGCTGGTGTCGTTGAGAGTTGGGCAGAGTCCGGGCGAAATGTAGAGAAAGTCCGGGAAGAAACATGTGGTCAACGGGCTTTCTCCATTTCTTTATTCCATGCTGCTTATGTTGAATTGAGGCAGAGCGGGAGCAAAAGTCCAGGTTTACACGCTTAAGGTTTGGCCTTCGATCATGTATTTATTGTGTACATTTTTTCTGTTGCGCCGCTATTCATTGTATATAAAAATTTACATGGAGCGGCCGCTGAGCTCAACTTGGGTTTTCCTTTTCATGTGCCAGGGTCAGACCATCTTTGCTTGGATAGTACTGCATTGTATTGTAACGTATATTGCATTTCACGGTGTTTTCGGCTTCAGGTTGAGTTTGAGTTGCAACTGTGGACTGAGCTGTGAGCTTGACAGATTTTTTGGTGTGTAAACGACAGGAGAGAAGATTGAGCGACGTATACACATTACACATATTGCATGTCTATCTATGTATGGGAAATGTGAAATCATGCCAAGTTCACACGGAGTACAGAAAAATTTCAACAGTATCTATAGGTTTGGGGAAAACATGAGAAAGTTGAAAAAGGGAAAGTAAAACAGGTCAGACCATGGACTGCTTGAGACAGTACAAAATAGCAGGAGAAAAAGTGGCAAAAGCTTACGTTACATAATATACATACATATATATTGCACAATCCTGGCACATGCCATGTATGGCATATGTATTGGCATGGGGGAAAGCCGGTAGTGAAAACAGATGCAGGGGAATATGGACTGGAGATGAATTGAAGATCCCAAGATGCATTAATGCATTATAAAGGGCCGGCGCTCAATCCTTGGTCGTGGGAAAGTCGGTCGGTGTTAGGCTGAGCCCACATGAGCTGTGTATGTATGTACAATGTGCATATAATTGTGGCATGTGAGTGCATAGGAGAAAAGCTGTCCAACTTTCGCCGCTTTTTCTAGCTCTAGTGGTCAGCACAACACTGTACACTGTACAAAACACATATACGGGAACCTAAAAGTTGGCGCGTTTCTTTAGAATCCCAAATGCAAAGCTGACACGTGGCATGTGGATTTGGTTTACTCTACTCTACTCTACTCTATTTTTTTACAAAATGAAAGCTTTGTACATGTGAAGCATCATCTCATCTCACCACATTTTTCGTGGTCATGTAGCCAGGTCGGGATTCTCTAAGTGAATGTGAATGAGGATGAAAGTCAGAGAAAGGATATTGGAGCCTGTTGTATATTAAAATGGGGTGAAAACCAAACCTGTACCAGGGGGAAGAAAAGCGGTCGACTTTCGTCTTGACTTGGCATGGTTTGCCTTGTCTTGACTTGTCGTGTCTTGTCTCATGGCACAAGCTTGACTATTATTAAATAGAAAATACTTTCGCCTTTTTTCTTTGCTCTTCTGGTGGGCATCTGGCCGACCTCTATGTTGTCGCAGTGTTAGAGATACATTTATGGTGAAGGGGTGAAAGGAAGGCAAGATTTAAAATGGAGAAAGTCACGAAAGTGGCGAAAAATGGAGATCGTGGAGAAAGCACGGTGAAAGGTCCGGACTTTCAATAGCCAACTCTTGCTTTATGGCTTGCTTTCTCTATACGCTATAAGTTTCCTCTCGAATTGAGTGTCACACGGAAAGCCAGGGGGAAAGTCAAACGACAGAGAGACATTTATCCACTTTCACTTCAATTTTCACATGCTTGTTCTCATTCTTATTCGTTTGCAGTGCGATAAAACGGACTATACAGAAATTTTGCCGGTCATCTGGAATCCTCACTACTTTCTTTTAAATTTGCCCTTTCTCCCTATACAGTAAAGTACATAAGAGAAAGCAAAGCAACGACCGAGAATATATTTTACAGAAACGAGGTCAGCTTTCTATATATTTATGTGCCACCTTTTTACTACACCGCGGTCACTTGGTCAGTAAAACAAACTGGAAGGGAAAGTTAGGAGAAAGCTGGTGTGTCTTGCTTGGTTAAAAATTATTCCCCATACATATAAGTCTCGTCTCACATTTTTGCCAGGAACAGCCAACGTTTGATATCGACTGTCGTTAGGTAAATCCTGACTCTGATTTCGAGTTCGTGGTGGGGGTTTGAGACTCACGATACTTTTTAAAGTACATACATACATACAGTATGTTTTAAATTTTAAATCTCTGCAAATTGGAATAACAAAAAGTGTTCCAAGTATCCAACAATTTTCCCTGAAATGTTTATTTATAAGGCGCTTGACAATTATTGGATTCGGTGAAAGAAAAAGAAACTAGAAAAACTCCAATTGTACATTATACATACATGCACATAAATGGGTGAAAGAAGCTTGACCTCATTTCATCTCTCATATTTTGCCGCCCACACTCATCTTTGTCATCTCAACTTTCACTTGGCTCATAAGACTCCAATAAAAACTCCCACGATCGCCTTATTACGATACATCACAAATGTATGTACTTTCTGCCTCTGCACCTTTGGCCTTTTCTCCCCCTGTCGGTTTCTACTCCATTGCATTAAATACATTAACTTTTATTGCCGCTTTATTATTATTATTGAATCTCATTAGGGCTTCTCTTGTCCAAATATTATTCTACATACATACATACAGGGAAAGACGCAAAAGTTTTATTATGACTTACAGCAAAAGATTTTTCAAGACAGGTTTCTATTTTTCTCCCACCCAACTTGTTACTGTTTATCAACTTTCACCCTGTCAACTAATTTCCCATGAATATGATACATACATCATATGTTATGATGTAATGCCCAGTGCTTTTTGACCTTTTACTTTCATTTCTAAGATCACTGGTGTTTTCTCTAAAAATGCGTCGTTTCATGGAATTTTTCATGTAAATAGTTATTGTGCCAAAGGAAAAAGTTGTAAATAACAACGTTGTTTTCTTACTGAGGATTTCTAAGAAATGTTTTGGTGCAATGACTTTCCCTATTTTTTGTCCTTTAATTTTGTGGTTATATCATCATGTGTCTCAAAATACATGTAAATAATGGGGATTTGTTTTTATACCTTGTTTATATTTAGATGGTCTCCAATACGGATGGAGTCCACACGAATCAATACGGACATCCGTCAACGAACAGTTCTTCGGCGGGGGCGGGAACCCTCGGGCGACTCCGCCAAACCCTGCAGCAAGCCCAAGAGTCGGTTTCTAATCGACTGGGATCCACCAAGCCTCCAACCCCGGGCTTTCAACAACAATACCAACAACCTGAGACGCCCACTCAGGATGTGCAGCAAATCGTTTTGCCACCTTCCGAGGAGAAGGAAAACACCGACTCAACGTAAGCAACATATGCATACATTTTTATTTAGTTTTAGTTTTTTTCCTTTTAACAATATTACACCTTTTTTCACTTTTCACTCATCGATTTATCTTGTTTTTTTTCATCCGTAATGCATCCAAGTACATATAATACAATACAATACAATGTAAAACGCTGTACAAAAATTCGTCAAAAAACCTAGGGAATTTTGTATAAGGGTAAAATTCTAAAAATTAAATTCCTTTGCAATCTCTTTTTCTAAATTGCTTTTTCATCCAAAGTTTTGCGCCCTAGATGAAGCGAAGGGAAATTAAAATGTAAAAAACAGGTGAAAAAATTCCTTTGTTTAGTTTTTACTCGAGTTTCAACCTGACGAAAAAATATAAAACTCCTGTCTGTAATAAAAAGCGTCTTTTATTTTGTCCTAGTAAAATAGACGGACTAAATTTAGCTTTGAACATTTCCCGAACAGCCTGTAATTAAAACTTTGTCTTTCATGGTGGATAATCAGCAATTTGACACAGTTTTGCGCTACTTTTAACTCATTACGGGGATTTAACAGGGTAAAAAGCTAAACGTGTACACATGTATAGTGTATAAAAATACATATGTGGGATTATTTCCTCAAATAAAATTTGCTTCAATTTTTTGTCCCCACATGTAAAAAACCCAAAGCTGTAAAAAGCCTTCTCTTTATTATTACTGTTATGCAGCTCTCGTTCTGTTTTCTCCGTTTTATTCCCTTTTATTTTTACTTTTCCCAATATAATGTGCTTTCACTCCCATCTCAACTTGATTCTACATGTATACCATTCCTCCCATTTTGCTTTCTCTCCGCTGATTGATTTGATTCCTTTCATCGCATTCAAAGCCGACTCGAGGAAAGCAAAGCAAGGCAAGCCAAGTGAATGAAGGATTGAGTGATTTTGTACATATAATGGGGAGAGAAGAGAATGGATTGAAAAAGTGTGCATCTGTACACTGTACACATTACACATGTACATATAGGGGAAAGGATTTATTTCGACGACGAATATGAAGAAGAAAAGACGAGGCAGGGAGAACGCCGATTCAAATCATTGAACAGTGAGCAGGAGTATATAGTACATAGCAATGAGCACTAAACGACTAAAAGTGAATGGATTTCCGCTGGTGAATCCAATCCAATCAAATCCCTTTAGAGAGAAAGTAAAAGAAGGAATAGAACAGAAAAGAAAAGAAATGGGAATACATGTAAAAGGAAGAAAAATACTTACATATATACACAAAAAAGGAAGAACTCATTACATTACAATCACAGATACTTTTCCCTTAAAAATTGCCCCAAAAATAGACACCCAGTCATTTAAGGATGCATTAATGACAAAATTACACCAAAGTACACGCAAGTACATACAAGAGAATTGCGAAGGGCCATATAAAATATATGGAGAGAGATTTAAGTCTTCATAGTTGCCTAAGATGCACTAATGTTGATGTAAATGTTGGAAACGAGCGGAAATCCATAAAAACAAGAAAACTCAGAAACCTTATGTGCAAGAATAAAGAGGGTGAAAATCATTCAAGTTTTTTTGTTGCGTGTACAACCGAGGAGTGAGAGTCCAATCCAAAAAGAAGCCAAAAACATACGTTGTTTTCCCACAGCCGTTTGAACTCACGTCAACGGTTTTCTACAATACTTTTTGCACAGCGCAAAAGTGCGCAACACATAAAACAAATGATGAAAGTTAGCCCTCGAAAATAACCCTCTTTTCGTCTAGTGCTTGTTGCTTCAACTTGTTTCGAGATTTTTACCGGTTAGCTAACTTGTAGTTTAGTACTAGCTAAAATGCTATTTCGAAATGATATGGTGAAATGCAGTTTTTTTTAGATCGGTGAGTTAGCACAAATATTCATATTCATTGCACAACCAAAAAGAGCGTTTTAATTTGTCCATAATGAATAATTACTGCAAACGAGCAGTAGGTTTTTGCCAAAAACCTTACAAATTGTGCCATTTTAAAATTTTGGTTTAACTGTTTGCGAGTTTTTTATGTTTCAATTCCTCCCACCTAAATTTAACTTAAAATACGTGCAAAATTACAGCAGGGAAAAGCCTTTCAAGCCAACAAAATGTTAAACTTTTAATCCCCCACGATGTCATTTAATAAACACACAGTTTTCAGTCTAAAATTGGAAAAATGTTCAGCACACTCTCATTTGAAAGCAAGTTTCTTCAATTAAATACAAGTAAAATTTGCTCTTTGAAGTCCTCTGTCGTTGGACCTTGTTGGTCTTCTCGAATCTGCGCGTTTCACCCACTCATTTGCTTGTGCATACGAGTATGTACATATGTTTGGGGTATTTACTTGAATTTTGTTAAACTTTCTTTTATGCTCTGTGTCATTTCTAGATTACTTTCACTTTCGCCCTCACTCTCTCTCACCTTTTGGTTTATTTTTACACAATCCTCCATAGACAGAACAAAAATGTGGGTGTAATTAAAAGTATAGTTAGACAACAACTGCACGTTTCCCACAAGGAGCCATGAAATTCACGTCACTATTTATTTATATCTGTGTTTACATGCATACTTACACTCATTAATTAAATAGTTGATTGCATGTCCATTGTCCGAGCAAACATGTAAATGGGAGTTCGATAGCACGATTTGGTCTAATTTTCTCCTAAGCCAACTTTTTTCCAAGTTTTATCTGAATATATATATAGTTGGGGCTTTTGAACTTGTCAATGTGCGTCAGCCGTCATCGTCAAATAACAATAAACTATGTATGACATGTACTTTTCCTTGTGCACCATATCTTTAGCTTCGGCTTTGTCTCGGTCTCTGTCTTTGCTTTTGCCTTGAACCCGGTATTCGGTATTCGGCATTCATTTGTCATGAGGTCTAAGCATGGCTGGTTGTTCCGCCTAAAGCCAGAGCTGGGATTATACGATACAAATTCTCATTCTGGCAACGGAAGGAGGATGAACGAGACTTTTCTAGCGCGACAGTTTTTTCAATCCTGCCTGTTGATTATTTTATACATGTGTATTATTTAGCTGGGTATTTTTGTTTGTGTATACGCCCCTTTCTTTCCGGTTCCGGGGACCGAAGAAAACACGCGGCGGGTTTTATGGCTATTTGTTCAAATTCATCGGTAGTTGATATTTTCCCTTTGAAACTGTATTTTGTTGTTGTTGTCGGGCCTCTGAAAAACGTTACTGAAAAAAAACAAAGCTCTTTTCTATTAGATAAAATTATTGTACATTGTATGTACTGCATTTTAGTCTCTATGATCTTGTTGACGATCCAGATGATTTGGCCTGTGGGTTACATAAAACAAAAGTATGATGAAGATGAGCTCTGCTGTTTGAGAAGGCCCATGTCATGTGCATGCAGGAGGATGGCATGTTCGACGAGATAGCGTGCCGTCGTCATAGAAATATATTTGTTTTATTCGGATTTTCATGGGATTTGCTTTCGCCGGTTTTCTCCACCATTGCCAATGCAATGCCATCCTCATCCCATCGTTGCTGCTTTTGTCTTTTCCAACGTACCTACATTCTATGGTGATGGGATCAACATCCACTGATCCGCGTACATTGTTCAATATTTAACTATTGTATGATGTACGTACAGTGTCGACACTATAAATACGGAACTTTTTTTGTATATATAAGCCTGTGCAAAAATCTTGTTTTCACCCACCACTATGTATGTTTAGCAAAGTTGCATTAACCCTGCACGTGATTCTTTTTGTATGTATGTCTTCTGCTTCCTCCCGGCAGCCCGATGCATGAAAATCCTTCGTGTGTTTTGTACGAGGGATTGTATCGGCTGTTTTTGCGTAGGTTGTGCTTATGCTTTTTGCTTCCTGACACAGCTTTAGTTTATTGTGCTTCCTTGTACAGATAGTTTATTTTCTTCTCTGGGTTTCTCTAGTCGGAGTCTTCCCCCACGCAAAGGCGAAATCCCGTGAATTGAAAATGAATTCAGCTCAAATCCATTGAGCACGAGTGAATTGAAGTGGGTAACGTGGAGGAAGATGAGTAGGAGGAGTAGGACAGCGAAGAAGACGAAGAATATAGAATAGAATAATTCGAGGTTTTCTTCCGCGATTTGCATGAATCTGCAATTTAATTGGCAGGATTCAAAGGACTCAACTGTAAACATAAAATAAATGCAGGTTGTGCAATCGTTGTTTGTCTTGGATATTTGTCCTTTGATGAATTATTGCTGTCTGTTTTTCTTTTTCAAGTTGATGATAAAGATGATTTCAGGTCTATTAATAAACATTGGCGTAAAGCAAAATGTCTAGAGTTGATTTTTCCCACAGAAAGAAAAACAAGCTTAATGACTACAATTTACAAAATTAATTCAACTCAAATGTAGGAGAAACGTAAAAATAACTCATCTCCCAATTTTTTTAAATTTTTTATACAGCTCAACCCGCAATTTTAAAAGTGGCGAAGCGCAATTTTAAAAGTGGCGAAGCGCAATTTTCCCACTTTTTTGCAACACTTGGCGGTCAATTTAATTCAATTGGATAATCAATTGAAAGTGTCGTTTTGTGGGCATTTCAGACTTTTCCCTTTTGAATTGAATTTTCAGTGTAAATTTTATCTATCTATCTATTATTAAACTTCCGTAGATTCTGCATGTACTTGTGTTTGTCTGTCTGCATGTATGTGTGAATATTGTATATGTAGTACATTAGTACATACAGTATTGAATCTAAAAAGTTTTTCTTAGTCCTCCTGCCCAACAATACGCCGCAGCCAGCAACAAACCAAAGAGTACAATCGCCTCCAATTGAGATCAAGCGAGGACGAAACTAAACAAAGCCTGATCACAGTGGAGAAGTCGACTAGGGGGAAAGTCGAAGAGTCTTTGCGAGAAAAAGCAGCAGACAGAGAGAAAAATATAAAACTTTTCTCCATTTTCAAACTTTTACTCTTGTCCTTCCGTTTTTTCCTATACTTTTTATTCTCGGGAAAAGAGATCGGAAGCAGAATGTTTTCCCTCCACATATTTTCTTATAGTCTCTTAATCTAAACCCAAAGTTTAGTTTTGACTCTTCTTGTGAATTCATCTCGTTCTCTTTCTCTTCTTCTATCGTCTCTTCTTCGTCAACTCGGAGATCCACAATTCACAACCCTGGTTTTCCAACTCTCTTTCTCTCCTTCCTCAAAAAATAGAATAAAGCCAGCATATTGTGCGGGGATGGGAACAGGAATAGAAGATGAAGCAAAACGATCTTTTTTAGATTTAGATAAAAATAATTAAAATGCCTTCTCTTCTTTTCCCCGTGTGTGTATACATACATTGTACATATATACATACATAAAACTTTTGCTTACTTTCTTTGTGACACAAGAAACTCGGAGAGTCGACTTGACTATTTCTCCACGTCTTTGCCTTTGTGTCATAACAGTGTATGTACATAATATGTATTTAAAAACACACAAGGAGACAGATTGTGGATGGATCGGGTTTAAGCATGTCATTCAACTCGTAACTCTTTTTTCCTCGAATACTTTAGCGGGAGAATTTAAACTGGAATTTACCGTGGATTTAAAAAAAAAGTGGGAGAACTTAAGCTGGAATTTTCCGTGGATTTTTGGGAGAAAGCGGGAGAATTTAAAATGGAATTTTCTTTCGTTTTTTGGGACAAAGCGGGAGAAATTTATCTGGAATTTGGCTTTGATTTTTAAAACAAACCGGGAGAATTTAAACTGGAATTTTTCGTGTATTTTTGGGAGAAAGCGGGAGAATTTAAACTGGAATTTGGCGTGGATTTTAAAAAGAAAGCGGGAGAAATTAAACTGGAATTTTCCGTGTATTTTTGGGAGAAAGCGGGAGACTTTAAACAAGAA
>JAQIVE010007290.1:0-10607 GCA_034698285.1 Sminthurinus bimaculatus
GCAAACTTACACAGAACACACCATGCATATGTATGTAGCATAATATATTATGCATACCTTCTACGTTTTGTTGCACCACAACTAGAACAAACAAACAGGGAGAAAGAATAGCATAGGGGCAACAAATATCTGTCTGTAGTCTGTACACTGTTTTTTAGCATTTCCCATTAAACAAATGAAAGAGGAACAAGTTTTACGGGTTCCTTTCTGCCACACTGACTCTATGAAATTATGTTATACCTATAGGTAGAGAGCTAGAATTCTTGCAAAACTCAAGTTTATACAAAAAAAGTGTGGAAACTAGGTAGCGAAAAACAGCAAACCGCAGAATAAAAAGTTGCAAGAAGAATAAACAAAAAAATCCATCTTGATTCCTTTTTGATTTATATAATATTATTTTCAATCAGTCATTCCTCAAAATTTTATTAGTTCAGCTGGATGACTTCGATCATCAAGGGAAAAGACAAAATTGATGAGACACATCTATACTATTACTAGTACCATTATCTTATTATTAGCATGACTTATCTTGCCTCTTGCGGAGTCTAATACTTATTTTTCTTGAGTTGTATCTATACTTCTTTTTCCTTTTCCTGCAAATAACAATAATATATTCTATTCTATTAATCATGCGATGAATGTGAGGAGAGACAGCTGGAATTTAATATCCACAGTGCACAAAACACACACTCGTCATACAATATAATAGTTTTTCTACAATGGTTACAAGTTATAACCGCATGCACCGGCAAACTTGTGTGAGTAAATGGATCAACTTCTTTTGATTCTATTCTATATGTATGTATGTATGTAAGAAAATATGTATTATTACTTCACATTTGCAGTCACAACTTGACAAGCTCTATGCATGCTATTTTCTTGATTCTTGAATTTCTCTTTGTGCCACAAAAACAAACTGAATTCAAGTTGTGTATCGTATTATATGTATGTACAAAGTTGCATTGCATGATAGAATATCGAATTCAGCGTACCGAATAGCAGGTTACATAAGCAGCATTTATTATTTATACATTACATAAAACAGAAGTCAAGAAGATTGAGGAGAATGCCTTGGCATATATGATAAAGGGAAAACAGTGAAGAGTTTCCAGAGAAATGAACTCAGATAGTTATAAGGTAACGAGAAGGAGAACCAGCGGCAAGGAATTAATATAATGTGATGCAATCAATCCAACTAATGATCAATCATCCTCGTCATCATTACAGTGATTACTGATATTCCTGGTTATTATTTTTCTCATAGTAGGTGATTACAGCTCGTCCAAGATCTATTATTATCCTTCCTTGTGTAAAGCTTACAAGCAGCCGTAATCATAATCATCATCATCCTTTAATTTATCCTTGCATTATACTTATACTAGCTTACTAGTTATTTATACTTTACTTTGCAAAGTTACCGCAAACTCTATAATATATAATATGTGTAATGTATATGGCATGATATTCAAACAAGGGATTTCTATTTTCAACTCTGTCGTGTACTTTGTTTTATTTCCTAATGCTTTGGTGTCAAGCATTCGAGTCACAGTCCGCGAATGAATTTTCCTGCAGAGAAGTGCACACTGCACAGGAAAAGGTTTTGGAAACTTCCAATTTTTATTTCATTTTTTTCATGTGTATCTTATACTGTGTATCTGGCCCTGGTCCTTTTTATTCTGGTCATGGAGCTTCATTGTCCACACGTACGGTATATGCGTATAATATAGTATGTGGGGCTACTCTGCTCCCGTCCTTCCATTCAACAATACTCAATGTACAACACAGTACAAAACAACACAACACAACCTGCAAGCTATGTATACCTACTGAATACTACTTACCGTCTACTGTTCCATATTGGATTTCACATTTCACGTGTGACTTTTTTCTTCTTCTCCAGTTTCTATTCTCTAGTCTTCAAGCTACAAGGTCTATACAAAAAACCACGGATATCTCTATAGTTTTTCTAGAGTACAATTGTGAATTGCGAGGAAAAAATGGAGAAGGGAAATGCACTTTTATTTTTATTTGGGACTCTTATTGTGAGAGTTGCTCCTGTTCTCTCTTTATATTTCATACATGCATGTTCGTTTATGTACGTGTATTTGAGACTTGCCGATCCAGGAACTGAGATTTTCTACCTGCAGCATCAACTATGTATACAACAAGGATCGACCAAGCAAGTATAAAATACACATATACAACACAGTCAATGTAATGGCTCGATATGAGATTTTTTTCACTCCATCCTTTTTCATGGGGGAAATGAAATCCAAAGATGATAAATCTGTTGACAATAATATTAGATTGGATCACGTACACATAGCATGTATAGGGATGGAGACAGGTCGGCCGGTCGGTTGTCGGATTTCCTAAGAAGAGACCGGGGGTAAATTTTACGCTCATATTGTGATTATTACATTTGTGTTCATACCTGTCGCCGTATCGGTATCGATATCGATATCAATATCAATATCCAGATCAAATATATAAGGAACATGTGGGAATGATATTACATGAAAACCCTGATTTTTTTGTACTTGGACGTTGCTCGAATAGTTGATTATTTTGGTACATATATACAATACAATAAAAAGATACTCTTTATGCTTATGCTCGAAAGCCCGAGCTCGTATTAATAAATAAAAAGTAATAACATTAAAAAATTGTTACACATTTTGTCGTGCATTCAAGTTCAAGTTCAGCTCAAATTTATAAATTACGTGTACAAATAAAAGATACCCAAATGAAATGCAGTTTGTGTGAAGTAAAAAAATCTGTATGGGAGAAGACGTTCTGCATATCGGATTTCCATTATGTGCATATACTGTATGTATGTGTAATGTGCATTCCATATCCAAAGTACGTATTGCACACACTGTGTATCCTTGTGTGTTGTGTGCACCCAAAAAATTCGTGTGCATGTGCATTTCCCTTTTGGCTCGTTGTCTCCCTGACATGACATGAAACAAGTTAACACGACATGAATTCCAGTGCGAGTCCAAGTCCAAGTCCAATCCGAGTCCGAGCTGGAGTAAAATATAATAATTAGTGACGTATGACAGGGAGAGTGACATCAAGTGAGTGTGGTTTCATTACCTGGCTTGACGTAATTGAATATAGGAAAGGAGACACATGCACTTACTGCAATCATCATTATAATCATCATCATCACCGTTTCCTTTTCAACATGTGTCACTTTTATTCCCTTTAACTCTATGTATAAAATGTATACCTACACTACGTTTTTCGCTTCTCCACGTTTTCATAAAACTACCGTCTACGATGCTCACTGCAGGTACACTTATAAAAAGGCAATTTTACTGGAGAATCATATTCCTGCTGTGTAGAACATATAGATATTGAAGCTGGAGATTTTATGTCATTCTAATTTACCCTGTTTGCTGTAATTTTAGTCTTATTTTCGAATTATGCAACAAAAGTTACAAAAAATGGTCTACATGATCCTCTTGACGAATGCTCGAAAAATTGTCAATACTCCCAAAAACAGAATTTCACAACCACCCACACAAACACTGAAGCACAGTGTTGTGCTACATGAAGCGGAATAAGCAAAAGGCAAAACATTTTATTCCAATTTTCTCTTTCTGCTTCGATCCAATTTTCTGCCGTAAAACAGCGCAAGAGAACACACTCTCGTTTATTTGTACTCGTCTTGGTGTCAGTCTACGTACCTCCAGAATAAGACTCACTTTGATGTTGACCATGTGGAAATTGAAAATAAAGTAAAATAAAGGAATACGCGGAAAGACGAGAACAAAAGACAAAGAGACAGGCAAACCTGCTATATGTACGCATGTATGTATGTGTAATAGGTAAAGAAAAAGAGTTTTTTGATACGAGTGCGAATACACTTTCAGTAAAAAGAGATTCAATTTCAATCCTGATTTTCATTCCTTTCCATGATGATGATGATGATGCTTTCAACATTCAGTATCGATGACACAAAGTGGCGCACATTCTTCAATCTGACATTTTCTATTTCATCTATCTCACTACAGTTGAAGCGACAACTCTTGGTTGCGTCCTCGTCTTTTTCGTTTTGCATCACTTGACTATGCACTATGCACATTGTACGTGTATACATTATACATACACACTCCTACTCTCTTTGGGTAGTTGTGGACACGAGATTCATTTGGACATTTTCCCGTCTGCACAAACACAGTCACGCTCTTTTTTAAGATTGAATGAAATGGAAAACTTGAGGAGTATCACGGATTCATGTAGGTCTCTGCATATATACATATGTACATATTCGTCACCGTAGATTATGCGACGATCCACAGATATTCAACTAAAGTGAGGAAGAAATGAAAAGAATCGCTCTTGTTTTTTACGTTTGTTGTCTCGGCTTCCTTGTTGACGCTCGCGGGCACAAATGGAATGGTTCAGAATCAGAACGTCTATACAATGTACGAAATCCACACACAAAGACAATCTACACACACACATCGTAAAATATAAAAAATGCTAAAAGATAGCCGCGCCAGCTCTTTGCAATCTGCAATCCTCAACCGCTTGACTTAGCTTGTCTTGGCACACTATCATTGATCATATACTGCAATAATCTCATGGCGATCGATATCGTATCGCATCGTACACACTACACATAGACAGTCGATACAGTCTACCATCGGCAGTCTATGTACGTACAATGTACAATGTTGGGTTGTCACTGAGAAAAAAATAGTGTGTATTCTGTGTATGGATATAGATGAACAAAAAACGAAGAAAAAAGTAGGAAAAAAACAAGCTAGCAAGGCTTTTGGATAAAGGAAGCTAAAGCTAAAGCTCGTCTTTGGATTTGGCCTTTTGTTCCTCTTTTCCTCGGCATGTGAGATACTGACGATGAGAAGAAGATCCGATAAAGAGAAAAAACTGGATGTATATACATAGATTGTGATAACTATATTTTCTAGTGTACACTCTATAATACAAGTTACACTATTCACCAGATTCCGAAGGAAAAAATAGAAAAAGATATTATGTAGAGGAAAAGAAAAAAGAAGAAAAGGAAGTATCATCGTCGTCGTCACTATCATTATATTATGTTATCTGTGTGCGGACATGTACAATGTATAGAGTATAGAGACATTGAAAGTTATACCCTCGAGTCAGTGTATAATGGTATTTTCTCCTCAATTTTCCATGCTCTTCACTATTACGCATAATAATTTCCCTATACATGTACATGTGTGTAGATATCTACAAAACTTTAAGGAAAACTTGATCTTGGGTTCTGGACGAGGGAAAAAGAGTTAAGCCATCTTGTACTATAGTACTCGAGAAACGAAATACATGCGTATTATTACATGCGTATATGTATATGCGTGATGCATACAATGTGCTCTAAAGGAAGAAGATACAAGAAAAAGATAATAGGCCAAGCGAATGATATTTTCATTGAGAAAAGTTGCATTTCTCTTGTATCTGCTCATCGTGCTCATATGTATATGTATTTATCTATATTTATCTATGTAAGTGTGTATTTGTTTCTGTAGTGTAGTTCTTTTCGATTCGTTTCTTTACGCTCTATTTTCTTCAAAAGACATTTCAACAGCTCGACGCAGTATCAAGACAGGACGCCGAGATATCCAAGCACGGCAACATGTTCAAGTCCATGTCGATTCGGAGATTTCAATGTTGGGAAGAAGAAAAAAGTGATAAAACTAAGCGACGAAAGAAAGGCACACCATACAATACATGCACTGGTGCATTGTATCGTGTTATACTGTATTGTATTGTATATTGTAATATATGATACTGTATCACATTGATTCTCTTCTTTTACGCAAATATGTGTGCGTTGAATCATGTGTAGGTGCACGATTTCCATGTATCTCAATGAAACAAACGAGATTCACCCAGGGTGTGAGAGAAACTGCGATCAAGCGAGGAGCAAATCGAGTCTCTATATAGAGATATCGAGGAGCCAGAGCCAGAGTCAATCCAAATTCGGAACCAGAAGAAAAATAGGAATAGGAAGAAGTTCAGTGAATTCTTCTCTAGGAAAGCTAACAACCAAGAGGCAAGGGAAAACACAAAGACACACATTTATCAATATAATGGCCATCTTAGATCGAAGATCTAGCGATAAGATCTGAGATCCTATGTATATAAATTTATATGCACATACACTGTGTGCTCCGGGTAAAATGTACTCGCCATTTTTGCTCCAGTACAAGTTCAAGTATTGAAAGAGAGAAAGAGAGAGAGCAAAATTTTTGTGTGTATATGGTTACTGCCTGACTTTCTCCATTGTAAAAACAAGATAGAGAAAAACGGAGTTAAGGGTTAAGAAGATAGAGTGAATACGGAACATAAAAGAGATTTGATACATAAATGTGTGTATGTATGTACATATAAGGGGGAATGCGAGGAGTCAGTTAAATCCAAGCCAATTAGTGAAGTTGGAGTTGGCGAAAGAAATTGTTGGGCAATGAAAGGCCGAGTTTTATCCCAGTTCGAGTTTAGTACATATCAAGTCACAAGAGGAGGAAGGAAAAAGAAGAAGTACTTACGCAAGTTGTTAGTTTTGCTGGTACTTTTCTCTCTCGGCTTTTGGAGAAAATGAAGGAAAGTGTGCCAATGCTTACACTCATAAGTCAAAGGACATTGTGCTAACTGCATACATACATACATACAGACATACTACGTACTAACTTGAAGGAGTATTACAGCCTACGTACGAGTACGAGTACGAATACGAATAAGAGAGTTTGAGTATGAATTCGAATACGACCAGTTAGCAAGTGTAGAAAGACAACTTTCCTTCATTTTCGTCCTTTCCATAAATAAATGTGTAGCTAAAAAGGGAGACAGGAAGAGGGAGTAAAAGTTGGGGGAGGAGGAAGAAGGAGCTGAAGATCAAGACAGACAAAGAGATCGAGAGAAAGAGAGAGAGAGCGAAGGAGAAAGTAGGACTATAATGTATAATTTAATGGATTTCCCAATCCAATACAGTCAGTATGCTACTGCATGGTCTGCTGACAACTGTGTGTCTTGTGTCTTCATGCCCCGACTCAACTTGCTTGGTCTGGTCTGACTTGGACTTGACTAGACTTGGTTCATGTTAGCCGAGCTTGGTTTGTTACTTGGACAAGCGATGAAAGCAGACGAAAGAAAGTCAGCCAACCAAATGACAAGTTCTTCCACGTCTTTCGGTTCCACTCCTAAATTTATGTCCCAATGTAATAATAATAATGATCATAGTCATGTTTTTGCAACCTAATCCATCAACACAGAGTTCTACGAATTACATGTACGAAAAGTATACACTATACACGCATACGTAAGTATATCTATACAGCATGCATAATACAAGACGACCAAAGTTTCCCACAAGAAAGAGACATTTAACCTCATCTTCGTCTCAATACGTCCTCATCCATCATAATTTTCATACCTTTGATGATATTGTCAATGTCATAAGCTGCATCTTCCGGTACTAATTATCTAAGAGTATTATTAGAAAAGTAAAAATAAATTTTAATTGTAATTTGTAAATTGCACACACACACACACGAACATTTCTGTCTGTTTATGTGTATCCCGCTTTGTAGATGCGGGTCTATTGAAAAAGGCCGAGCTTTCCGTCCCAGTTTTCTTTATTAGCTTCAAAGGAAGGAAAAATACAAAGGATGGGAAAACAGTGAAAAGAAATATTCTCCTAGTTTTTTCCTGTTTTCTCGTATGAACTATGTACTTTTGTTTTCTTTCAAGTTGGAGTTCATTGACCCCATACAAACAGCTACATTTTCTATCTTTCTACTATCTCATAATTCATAATGCATGTATGTATGCTATCAATATCTTTCTTTCAAAGGACTGAACATGTAGAAGTCGGAGCTCAAGATAAAATAGTATAGAAAGTAGGTATTATTGAGTACTTTTCCAGAGGCTTGACACTAGGTAAAAATCTTTGTAATTTTTATTATCCATTGCCTGACTTTTCTCTTTGATTGCCAACATTAAAAAATAAAAACCCAGAAAGTACAAGGGCTTTAGCTGTAATAAAATTTTAATAATATTTCGGGGATTCATTTTTTAATGTCAAAGTTCTCTACTAAAACTACCATGTTAGTCCTTCACTTTTATAACACATAAGTAAAGTAGTCACTAGTCACTATCTCTCTATGGCTCGAGATATGGATCCAGACAAAACAAAATAACAATAACACATTCTGTACATTATATCCAGGATGTACACGTATATACGTCGAGAAAATGTTTTCAATTCGAAAATTCCATGTTCAAGAACTTCCGCCTTGTCAGTCAGCTCGTTTTTTTGTCTCATTTGTTCCAGTTTTGCTCGTTGTCATATACATATTGTATGCGGACTTTGTGCAAAATGTTGCCTTTGTTTTCCATCCCCCGTGTGTTTGATGTCAATGTCAATTCTTCGAAAGTAGTTGTCAATTTTGTACTTGAATGTTGTATCATTACAGCATTCCAAAATATTCACGTTCACATCTTCCATGTGTATGAATCTTGAAAACATCGGAGTGTCCCAATGTGTGTATTTTCGTAGGTATCTACATATGCATAAACCATATATGATTGCCATGGGCACATTTGCGAATTGGTTTGGACGTAAAAGCTTTCCCCAGAATGAAACGGGGAGGAACGGAGACGGCGAAAGGGAAAGTGTGGAAAAGTACGTATAGATATAGAAAATATTCTGTTAGTGTGCTCAATGTATTTATAATGAGTTTAGCTAAACGAGTCTGACGATGAGACAAACTTTGGTTCTGAGGTTTGTCATCTTTCCTTTATTCATTTCTTCGTCTTGTAGACGATAGCATGCATTTATGTACTACGACGATAAGATAAAATATTAAACATGCACAATAGTAGAAGATGGATCGTCGGTGCATTATATACATACATAATATATTATTCGTATTCGTATATCCTGAAGAATAATGTAGATTTCACCATCCTGAGACTTTCGGCAAACGAATGGAAGAATACAATGTTCTCCTCATGGTAGACTCTGAAGAGGCATTATTATTTTTATTGAATGTGAAGGAAGGAGCTTCTCTCCATTATATATTGGATTGTATGTATACATATAGTGTATATTGTATTTGTGCAGTTGCTGCGCATCCTCTTTAGTTATTTAACTTTTCATCGCCATTCAGTCGAGAGTATAATGGAAAGAAGTTGAGGAAGAAAAGAGTTGAAGTTGTTCAGTATCGAATAAAGAATTGAGTTGTATTCCATGTAAGAAAAAAACAGTCAATATCTATTTTGCAAACATAGAGTCAACGATATACTTTTGCTTTTATATACATATATATAGAACAAGAATAGAACATGGGTGATGATGCATAGTATTACATAGGTATGGCGATGCACTGTGCAGTGCAGTATACAATACATATTATGCAATGTCCATTAGGGAGTTGAATATGAAGTATTTGCCAAAGAGCACTTAAAGACAACTGTCTATTAAGTCCAAGGCCCACCCATTATCGTTACCATTTAGCGGATTAAGACATTTTTTAAACTTATTCTCGCTCTTTCGCCTTTTACCTCCTTTCACCTTGACTTTCCCTCACACGCTCAGATTTGAACTCATGATAAAGCATAAACATAAAATAGAAACAAAGAAGAAGAAGAAGAAAGTAAATGGACAAAAAATAACAGGCAAATAAAAACCTTACGAGAGACGCTGGGTTTAGAAGAATTGGCAGTTGCAACTGACATTGTCAAGTGAAAACAGGTCGATTGTATTGCAAAAACCGATTTTTTATGAATAAAATAAATTTTTAGGTCCTAGAAAGCATAAAATGGGCAGAAAGCAGTATAAAATGCCTTGATACAAAAAATAAAAACTGCCCAGGGCCAGACGTTGAAGCTCCGTCCGGTGACGGTGGTCCACCACACAATTCCTCATACATTGCTACGGTGTTGCATCCGTCAGTTTTGCAATAGGCTGTCCTATTCCCCTTTTCTTTTTCTATACACTCCCCATCTCCATGTGGTTTAGCAGACGAAGAATCACATCCAAGTTTATGTTCACCTCCACTGAAGGTCACAAAACAATAGTACCAATCGTAATTCTCTTTGGGCACGCATAATTGTAGGGATCTGGATTTTCTTCGTCCATTAAAGCACTGCAGTCCATGAACTTGTTCATACCAGGCCAGGGAGAGGACGAACAGTAGAAGCAGAGTAGTAGTAGCAGCTAGACCCATTTTGTACTCTGTCTTGTTTTCGGCTAGGCTAAAAATCAGCAATGACATAAATTCAACAATAGCACGAGGACGTGGCCGTATTTTTTACAAAATGGGAATAAACAACAAATCGAGAAGTAGTACCAAATACCAAATTATACAGCTTGATACGTCGGAAATTCAGGGCAAATGAACCAGATGCAAAAATATAATTCGAGCTGCGCAGTACTGGGGGGGGGGGACCGAATTTCAAAGCAGGCTTTAAAAAACTCCTAATTATTCCTAATCATTTTGATCGAAGAACGACCAAAAATTAATTCACTAATATTAGAATAAATTTATTAAATTTCATAAGTTCTTCATTTTTAAGATTATCTAATTTTTCTCTCAAAATTAATAAAT
>JAQIVE010007291.1:0-10605 GCA_034698285.1 Sminthurinus bimaculatus
AATTGACAATATATTTTTTGCATCAAAATCCGGTTATCCCCGCCCCAACGAGCCCTCCAAACTGTCCGTTGACAAAGTGTATTATTTCGAACCTCGAACTAATGTGGTGGCCAGTGGATTTTATGGTATCACTCATCTTTTTCTCCAGTTTATGCAAGAAAGCGGTGTCGAAGCATTCAACTGGGTGTTCATGAAATTGCCCCGGCTCCAGGTTCTTCATAAACTTTCCCTGGTTTCAGAGGTTCCATGGAAAATGGACTTGGAGAAGCTGACTGACTTGCAAAAGCTGATGTTCATCAATTTAAGAAAGGCGGATTGCGATGGAGTCGTCGTGGACACTTTGCCTTGGAAGCAGCATCTCCTTACTCTGATTCTCAACGAGTGTGAGGTGACGTTGGAAAACCCGATAACGATTCCAGGAGTGGAACCGGGACCGGAACCGGGTTCAGTGGAACCAAGTCGGACCTGTTTCATGATGGACCGAAAGTCCCCAAATGGAGTGCATCAGCCCTTTAACGTGAATTTGCTGTCCCACGCCGAAATGAGCATTAAAGTAATGCAAGAATTTTGTAGCTCCCCGAATCAAAGGGCAACACGATAATTTGGACAAAAGATCATATATTTAATTCAATCCCCCTAGTTTTCAGTGCATGCACACGCCAATCAGTTAATCATCGTACAAAAATTTATTTTCAGGATTCTTCCCTTTAAATAAAAACACATCAAATATCCCTTTGGAAAATATCCGATCAACTTTGATCAAAAGTTGATGAGATTTGATGAGATTGGTTTGATGGGCGTATGGTTCCAAATTCGCATCATCTTTGATCAAATTTTGATAAGATTTTGGTGTGCACGCAACATCATCTCATCGCTATCTCATCATAATTCGACCAAATATTTACAATGTCAACAAATTATATCGAACGATTATGATCTCATGAGATTTTGATAGATTTATATCAAAATTTCATGAAAAGTTGATCAAAGTTCATGAGATTTTCGACCAAATGCCTATCAAAATTTTATCAAACCTCGAGCCCAAGTTTTTTTCTAAGGGATAGTCGTTTATACATAGGAATCGAAGACTTTGTCTTTAAAATGATTTGTCCATCCAGCCTATGGTTGGTCGCAGCAGTAATTTTCTAAAGTTGCAAAATGTTCACCTATTACTTACAAAACTTGTGAACGGCGTCGAAATATTCTTAGTTACTTATTCTCATTTTTTAAACAATGGCAACGTTTTACTTTTTAGCTATGGCTATGGATGATACAGACATAGCTGTAATGATGTTTTATGTTGCATATGGTGACACCCTTCGTTTCAATGTGCCAGTTCAACAATTGACAAGTTTTAACCGTGGTAAAAAACCCCAGTGAACCTCAAATTAGAAGGATCATTTGTAAACATAAAAGTAGACAAGCCAAGGCTAATTTGCCACATGCCCTGGCAATAAAATGCACTGGCACCATGAGATTAAAAACATTGAAGAATATGTATGTACATACATAACATGTACAATGTACATGTGATCAAAGTTGCAGGGTAGCAACAGCAACAATGCAGATGTGTGTATGTGCTGTCTGTCTGGCTCTGTGACTACAGGACGAACTTTTTTCTCGTTTTAACTTTTAACGCTGACACACACACGAGAGAAGAAAGAAAGCCAGTTTGTGAGCCGGCTGGTGAAGATGAAAATTTGCATTCTGTATATTAGCTGGAGCCGAGCTGTCTGCTTGAATGTAAAAAACCTTTATTTATCCACACATGGATGCATGTATGTATCTGTAAAATCTACATACATATACATATACATATACATATTTATCTCTGTCTCATCAGTTTATAGTTTAGCCTAGAAAAATCAAAAGTCCTTCGTTTTATAAATATCCGATGACCAGCCTGCCTAGTGATAAAATGTGACTACTTACCATTCACGGTAAACTTGATCTAGATTCTATAACGTCTAATATTGGGTGAGACCTATGTATAATGTAATAACTTGAAAGATAAGCTAGCCGCAAAAACTAGTGTGTTACGTATAAAGTATAAATATTTATGCATATTCAACTCAATATCATTTGTTAGAATTTATGCTAAATCATAAAAAACCATCATTTTCACAATATTCCATAGCCATGCTTTATGTACATGTATGTATTGTCTAGAGTCTAGATATTCCATAGACAATTAAATTGTAATAGGCAGCCAGGCCAGGCCAGTTGGCTGTCGAAATCGAAATCGAGTTAACAATCAGGAATCAGGAATAAATAACTTACACACAGGACACGGGACTAATCAGCATCATCATTTCCTAGCAAGGTACTTATTCATATGTACACATATGTATTATGTATGTAGGCTAAAACTTTGCTAGAGTTTAAAATTCATGGGCATGAACTTCTTCTTTTTCTTAATTGTACCATGTTTTTGCTTGTGTGCACATATATATATATATACATAATATGCAAAACTAATGGAGTATAATATAATAGAGTAATAATATACTTATATAGTAAAAAGTACTTCAAGTTTTCACTTTTTCACCTTCGAAACGAGTCAAAACGAAGCTAACTAAATTATAGATGATAGAGTCTCATTTTTTTGCTTTGTTGTCAATGGGAAGATTTTCTAGTGGAGGTCACATTGAGATCGACTGAGAGTACCTGAAAAGCACCTGTAATCGGCGCATGAAATTAAATAGCAGGTAATATTACACAGAACACAGTGGTGTATAAGTACCTAACAATAAGTATACCTTTACGCAAGTCGAATACGTCAAACGTACCTGAAACCCTGAAATCGAAAGTCAAATGAACAAAGAACAAGCAGCTTTTATATTACCAACATAATATGTATTAAATGTAAGTATTATACTGAATGTCTGAAAACTACTTTATTTTACATAAAAAGTGAAAAAGTTGTCCATGGTCAAGATTTGTGGTTTTTGAATTATGTGATGAGATCGAGTATGTATCAATATTAGGAGCAAATTAATTATTATTAAAAATTTAAAATGAGAGGTAAACAAAGATGGAATAACGTTGTGCTCAGTGCTCAAAGTTTATATGTGGACGAATATGAATGCATAATAAACCGTAAGTAAAAAAGTATGCATTCATTCACGAAGGAAAGTCTACACACAGCAACCATAGGACGAAACTTCTGCTGCAGAAAAGCAGGGAAAAGCGGGCGCACAAGCAGGTGGAAATGCAGCAAAACAAAAATTGAATTTAGCGAATTTTTTATAGCAAAGAATTTTTTATCTCATGATCAGAAAAAATGACCACGATTACATTTTATTGTCTGTTCTTTTTATTTTGTGTATTAATATAGAAAAAAACGGGATATCCGTATCGCGATGACTTGTCCTCTCGTACATGAGACATTATTATAAGCGATTTTCAGCTTGATCAGGTATAAAAAAGATACTAAAAATACATATTATTGATATTGAGTTACATAAAATTAAATCACTATGAGTCTCCTGGCATACCGTCGACACTCGGTATATGGCCATAAGTTTTTCCCAAACCCGTATACATATATTCAAAATTCAACAACAATTTCAAAAAGTTTGCAAAATGCATTTTAAAAAAGGCCGTCGAGTTGTAAAAAAAAGTTGCGTACATATTATACTTGTACTATATAATAATACATGAGAAAATCACAAAGATGGATGAGTCTTTTGTCTTTTCATATTTGAAAGCGATGCTTGGTGGACTTGTAAAAAAACTTGGGTTTGCACTTGCCGTGATGATCACGGCCGAATCCTGGTCCACAATCTCGATCGGGAACTGTGATGATGAACTGCTGAGCGGTCATGGCCAAGGCCCGGGATTCCACCGGTCTTATACTCGAGAAGCCCATCAAAGTCACAAAGAATATTAAAATGAGGGCCAGGAAAAGGTTGGGGGAAGTTGTCGACGAGACTCGAGTTGTTGATTTCATTTTGTTTGAGAATGGACAATAAGTAGTAAACTTCTGAAAGAAAAGAAGAAAAAAGAAAACCCATATTCAAAGGCTTGAACAAGAAGAAGAATGAATTTATTGTACACAAAAAATATCCTCTATCCGCCTGACACCACAACTTGTTGAACATGATTGTTGACAAATGTATTAAATTTGTTTAAAACATCCGCAGTAATAAAATCCATAAGTATTTAGTATTTATATTGTATGTATAAAAGATAAAAGAACAAAAGAGTTATTCATTCCATACCTTGACCTAATAATACTTGTCTGTGAATTAAGTCGTCTATTTCCCGATTTCCGCAAGTTACAACCAGGAAGGCACCAAAAAGGGACAAAATGTGACGTTAGATTCGAGGTTGTACACGGTATTATTTATTTATTTATTATCCAACTTTTCTAGTCACTCGTCATTTTCTCCCCACAATTAAAACTGAATATAGTAAGAAAAAGGGTCCGAAATGGGTTTGTAGTTGAACTTTTCACTGGATTAAAACTTAAACTTAATGATGGTTACTTTTAATTGAGATTATATTAGTAATCAGTAAAGTTGACGGTTTGAGCGTTGAGTGTGTGAACGGGAGCTGCAACCGAATAAAAGGAACGAACTGCTCAAGTCTCATGTTTTATTTGTTGTCTTATATGCCTCTCGCCTCCGTTTGCTCGAGCTCGGCCCGTCTCACACTGACAACTTGGTTAAATATTAAATAATACAAACGACTATTGACTATATAGACTTGTCTTCATTTATTTCAGCCGGCACATGGACTTTTTTTTCTCCTGACTCCTCGTCTTTCTCTCTCTCTCTCTCTCTCTTTCTACCTTGAGTCTTCTTGTCGTATAGATGGATATTATGGATAGATATGCGAAGGCTTCTCTCGCTCTCTCTCACATACCAAAAATGTAAATATAAATCGGAAAATTGCAATGTCTGCACATCACATAGCATAAAATACTATTATAGTATCATATCATGTACCACAGTTTGTCGGTTCTTCAGACCAAAGACAAGAAAAGCTGCATATTTATTTATGATGCATTATGTATGCATTATGTTTGAAGAAAAAGTTTGTGGTGTGCGTAATGTATCTACTTGAGTATGTACAATTTCAACTATTTTCATATTATTGATCGTATTGTCAATGTCAAAATGTAATTAAGCAGCTAAGAGGCAATTCATTGTACAATGTACACGTACATTTTGTAGGATCAAACGTATTAGATGTGGCGAAAAATAAATAAATAATCAGTTCAATGAATTCTTTCATTCCACAAAGATTCATAATTCATACACATTAAACATACTTTGGATCTCAATTGCAAACAAAACTGTATCAAAATGCTAAATGCTGTTAAAATATTATAAACAATTTTTGGTCCATGGGATCGCTGCCTATACATAATTGCAGCACAATTAAAATATTTAAAGAGTTTCATTCTTTTATTATGTAATGAGATGTATTTACGACAAATATGGCATTGAAAGTCAGATTCTAATGATACAATCTTTAAAAATGTCCACAAATTAAGGGTCTGCAGTAAGCAGTAAGGTCCCAGTTTTGTCATATCATCCCATTCAAACCGTAATGGGGATCACAAAGTTCGACGCCGCTTGCGCTATAAGTTGTAAGAAGTGGTGACATTAAATAGGTAGTAGCTTCTTAAGATCTTCTAAACATTATGTATCGTTGCACCACTGCATTCGTTTGATATTTTTGGCAAACTCCTATGGAAAAGGCATCTATTCATTCATAATATGTACTAATGCCTCCAGGCTAAGGAGCATTGCTATGTACCTACTTATACTTCTTACTTATGCGACACTCAACGCTTTTTCCATGAGCATTGGTCAAAAGCGCACAGCACTGCATTATTTGCTCATTGTTTACTTTTACTTATACCGTGGGCAACGGGCAATTATGAGGGACGGAAAAAAGACGTCAACACCGATTTTAGCAGGAATCAGGACGCATACTTCATGCGTATATGTATATTATGAGTATATGTATACTTTAGGTACTTTGGAAACATAGACAGACGTTATTTACAGGTTGTGGGAATTGATTAGTGCAAAGTGTTAAGTATGACTGCAATCATGATCATGTAATTAATTCTAGGTACCTAGATGTTTGGGTGGGTTTTTTAATGCCTACCTAAAAGTCCACACATATTTATTAGAGGCATTCTGGATAACAACATGACGCAAGTGGAAAAGAATAAAAAAAGATTGAAAGCGTAAATCCCGTCCGGAAAGCAAAATAATGCATATGTATGTACCTGCATGGATAGAAGATAAAAAAAAAAGTGCAAGTTATTGTGCGTTGACTGTTTATTGTTTATGTTTAGTCTAGGTGTGTGGGAATCATATTATTATTATAGAGGACAAAAAGATTTCCAGAGAACTACCTCAACACCTTATGCATGTCTCAAAATATTTTGTACATATAGCTGCGGGCCCACTAAATAATACACAACGAAGCAGCTAAAAGATAAAAGACACTCGAACACTTTCCATTTCATCTCATTCCGTTTTGACATCATCATGACGGTGATGTTTTACGCCTGAGGTATAATAAGCATGTTTGATGATATATATATAGATTTGTTCTCCTCACTTTTATGAAAAATGAATGTTTTCTATGAAATTGTGACCGCAAAAAAATTTACTTAGGTAGTACTCCTAATAGCCTAGGAGTAAGAAATATGTATGTACCATTAAAATTGACAATTGGCCTAAGCTCACAAAAAAGTGAAAATACTTTGGGAAACAGGTCCTTAACGACGGATTACTTTTTTTGGACTAGAGGTATAGCAACGGGGCCCGGTTGCATGTTAAATTTCTCATAGCAACCGCTGCGGATTTTGACTCTCCAGCGTTGATTTCTATGTTATATGCTATACAGTGCTATATTTTATGAAAAAGGCTAATTAACTTCATGATGTTTCTAGTTTGTTTGAGATTTACCGAGTAAAGTTTTGTCGTTAAAGGGCTTACAGGTAATTAATTGCAGTTGTCTTGTGACACCATGTTAGTGTTTAACAATTTAACGAAGTAAAGCCGGGAGAAGAAGATTACATCTTTGTAAACATGGGAAATAAAATGTACTAAAATTGCCCAAAATCCGGGGCTTAGTCAATAAAAATAAAAACGTAGAGGAGAAAAATGGGAACCTTAAACCATGAAACGATGAGGACATTCTCATCTTTGTGAGCTAATATTGAATATACCGTGTGTCATAGAACAGTGATAGCGGGGGACTTGGACAGAGGAAAAGTCGATTCGAATCTTTCAGATTTCTCATTTCTTGGTCTGACTGGTTTTTCTTTTTGGCCTTTGATATTTTTCTTGTCAAGATTATCTTCTTGTTTGATGATCGAGATCAAAATGTTTGGGGGACGAGTTCCCTTTTAGTGACAGTAAGAGAGTTAAAAATTGTGGTAAAAAGTGTAGCAATTATGGTGCCAGATTGGAAAGACGACGCCGACGGTTGATTCTCCTGGGTATTTTCGGAATTATCTGCTCACTATGCGAAGGTAAAAATTCCATTCGTAAACCAACAAGTGTGTCATATTTCTAAAGGCATTTGAAATTAACTTTCTTTTGCTACTTGTTTGATATGCTAACTTTCCAATACAATGTGTGTAGTATGTACAATGTACAATGCACATTATACTCACAGTACAATGTATGTACAATGTCAATCTAAATATTGAATATGTTATATTATGTATTGAAGTGGATACCTACTTCGATACAGTGAAATTAATTGTAAAACTGTAAAACGTAAAAGTGACAGTTGTGAAATTCTCTGAAACATAATGATAAAAAATGATTTAATTTTCAATGCTAATGGGGAGTTAAAATATCCACATATTTACGTGTTACAATGTATGATTTGGCAGTTTAATGGGTGTATCTATTATCTATTCTATTTCTGCAATTCATAGGTTCGGAAGGAGAGACAGACAGCATTAAGAAAGCTAATATTCTAGAAATTCGTTATGTTCCCCTGTCAATTTCACCTCAAGATTTACGCCTTAAAGTCGGTGAAAATGCTAGTGTGATTATTTCTCCCACGTGAGTGTTTTTACTTTTTACTACATATTCATCGTTATATTATTTACTCGAGCTCCGTGAGCGATAGTCATAAATAACAAATAACAATAAACAACTTTTGTTGATTGTTTGATATGTGATGTCAAATTTTGTTAACTTGTAATGAGTTATTTCTTCAAATAAGTAACTATAATTTATTTTTTGTTGTATAATACATTTGAAGGTTAGACTTTAACACCACATTTACAAGCAATGTGACCTACGCCGTCCTTAATTTTGTACCGTCAAGAACTGGGATAATCGAAGATATCCCCAAGATTACTCTGGTTTCAGAAAATCAAACGCAATTTACTAATACTACTATATTTATTGATGCACTTGCTCCTGGAAGAGTTACCATTAAATCTAAGCTTGAAACAACACCAAACGACACCTTAATTTCGTAAGTGGATGTAACTTACTTTACTTTTTTTTACTGTAGGGTAAAATAATGAAATTACCAAATTATGAGCATCACCATGTGATGTACTTATTCTGATGCATGTTCAATGATGTTCATAAAAGTTGTTTTAATGAAAAACAAACAAAAAGATTATTCATTTTAATTCAAGTAAACAAAATTGGAAATGAGTATGTTATGGATAATTTTGTTTCTTTGGTCTACTTAGGTCCGATAATATATTCCTTCGCATTTCCGCATATAAATATGCTGTGCTTATTACTGTCAGTGAGGTGGTTGGATGGATTTATTTTGTGGCTTGGTCCATTTCATTCTATCCACAAATTTATCAAAATTGGCGTCGGAAAAGTGTTCGAGGACTGAGTTTAGATTTCGTCTATCTAAACTGGACTGGTTTTTTTGTGTATGGAATGTTCAATGTGGGTCTGTTCGCTATTCCGTCTATACAGGTAAGATATTTGATATTTGGTATTATAATGATAATATATTTGATGATGTGTCTACAACTTTGAGACCTGTGGTTTAGGCTATTTCCATAGAATACCACGTAAAATACATGATAGCCGAATAGCAGAACCCACAAGTGTCAAAGTTGTAGGCACGTCGTCATTTCGTATTTACAATTTAACTTTTAATTCGAAATTCCTTTATGTTAACTATTTTAAGCATTTTGTTTTTCAAAAAGAAAAAAGTAATAATATTATGTTGAACTAGTCTAATTATATCAAATTATCAGAATGTAACTTGATCTTTGTGATTTGTCATATGTTTTTAGCAAGAGTACATATCTCGATATCCAACCGGCCTGATCCCCGTACAAACCAACGATTTATTTTTTTCTCTACACGCTATTTTCGCCTCGTCTGTTACTTGCTTGCAATGCATCTTCTACGATGTAAGTATGAACTTTTATAAAAGTATAGTACAATTGTTTTTGATTAATTTTGTGTATGCAGTACACACATTTTATATTGTTCTAATTGTGAGAATTAGATTTTTAAAAATATCACCATTTTGCTAAATTTTGATTTTTTTCATCGCCATTTTAACAGAAAGGTTCCCAAACCGTCTCCAAAACGGGAAAGACTATTTTATTTTCAATCTTCGCAGTCGTCTTCGTTCTTCTTGTGGTAGCTACCAGTCGTGCTATTTTGTGGCTGGATTTCCTAATTGCTTGTTCCACAATCAAGCTCCTAATCACTCTAATCAAATACGTACCTCAGGTAATAATTGTTTTCTATCATGAAAAATAGTCGACATAATATATCATACATAAATACAACAATACATAATAATCATTCATTCGTTAAGTATTTACGTATAAGCAATGAAATGTGAACCATGTTTTGGGATGCCGAAATCGTTCACTGTACCTGTTATATATGTATCAGTTTGGTGTAGGTTAGTTTTTAATTTTTAAACCCTTTTTATTTTTACAGGCATATCTCAACTATGCCAGAAAGAGTACATCAGGATGGTGCATTGGAAACGTTTTGCTGGATTTAACTGGTGGAGCTTTCAGTGTCTTTCAAATGATAGTCTTGGCTTTCAATAACAGTGCGTTCTTTAATTATCTTGCACGTATTGTAAATTAGCACATGCATACACATGTTCTTGTCATTCTTACTTAAATTATGACATGCCATCCCTAAATACTCGTGGATAAACAAGTAGCTTGATGCTAGTAACTACTTGTTTATTTTATTTTTGTTAGAAGGGATAAAGACTTTGAATTCGTGTAATTTATGTTGTTTTTCTATTGATACTTTATATTTAGATGACTGGATCTCACTGTTTGGAGATTACACGAAATTTGGATTAGGTGCATTCTCAATTCTATTCGACCTATTTTTCATTGTGCAACATTACTTTTTGTACAAGAGCCATGAAGCGTATGAACCAATCGAGGGTACTACGCTCCCTGGAGTTACCGAAGAGCAAGAAGATATTACAACTAGTAACCATTTGCAAACCACTGAGTCTGAAGGAGATGCAGGCGTACCGTCAGCTAACAATAATCCATGAAATGAAAAAAACCATGTACAGGGTTTTTACCGAACGTGGAATGAAAGCCTATCCTACGTAAATCCATATAGCAAGCAAGCTAATAGGCAT
>JAQIVE010007292.1:0-10604 GCA_034698285.1 Sminthurinus bimaculatus
ATAATCCCAATATTTTACATTACTTATGTATTTTTCTTGTCATCGTTGATTTTTTGTCAAGGACCATTTCCTTCAAAATAGTTGTTCTTTTGAGCTGCGAAATTGTAAATATAATGCTCTCGCAGTCATAGTATATAAATTAATATTGTATGAAATGTATAATCTATAAAAAGTGTGCATAATAATATATATTCCGAAATGTACATACTATTATTATAATCGTCAAAAAAGTGATAGACGTATGGTGTGTAGTAGTTGCAATTATGATAATTGATAATTATTCAGTAGTGTACATATTATATATAAGTAAATACCTGCGGTGTGATCAGTTAATTGTTTCAATAAAAGTTATACTGATTTTAAGAAAGATTTTAATTTGATTTTAGACACGCATCTTTAAACAGTTTGAGTATAGTCCTTATGATAACAATAATATGTGTATATTTCTTGTCATGGTTTAAATAAATAATCATACACAAAGTTAAGCTAATTAGGGGGAGCAAATAAGTAAAGCACATTTTCATATTAGATTAACGTTGCTGCGAATGAAAGAATGTAATTTTTGTTTTTATTCAAGTAATAATCAGGCAATATTTTTTAACAACAATAATTATATTACGAGACTCTTATCCCCCTTTTCTTCTATCTAATGTAATATAATATAATATCTTATTATATAATAATATGATGTGGTCAATAAATAGCCATACGCCTAATGACATAAATATGTATATAGTATACACATCGCACATGTCATAATACATAATATTATTACACTAGGTGTCTGATACATAAAATTCAGCGTAGATTGGCGTGCTTTCTCCTTCTTCATCTTCATCTTCTTTTTCTGGTTTATTTTTTATTTAGGTGTAGGGCCATATTATAGAACGGTTTAAACTTTCATTTCAAATACAGATTGATGCGACGTGGGCTTTGTTTGCAAAAAAATCAGTTATGTACTTATGTATAATCAATATAATATTATTATTATTCGTTTATTTATTATTACTTTATTTCCTCGACCTATGTATGTATTCAGGTATATAAAGCTCTCTCACATCTCTTTTTCTACCAAGAACTTTCATGTTAGCGAAAATTTTACATCATTTCATAATAATAATATAATATCTGCATACTTGCTGTATATTTCTCCTTAAAATGTTATTATTATCATACGGGTTTTTGCATTTTTAAACTATATTTTATATACTGTCATCCAATAGTTTTTTTTTCCATTTTTTCATTTCACTCCTGGTGTATTTTTTTACACTTTTTATACAATATCAAACTTTCTCATCTATTGATAATAGGCATGATGTTCATTATAACTATATACATTACATAATTAATTAGTAATATATTATCATGTACGTATGTACTATATTTCAAACAAATCGTCCAAACAAGTACTGATTATTACATACATACTATGTTTTAGTTTCTAACTTTATCATTTATACATCCTTATTATAATAGTATTTTTAGCTTTTAGTAAGAGCTTTTATCAAACTTTTATCACAACCTTGTCTTTCCACCCAGAACGAGATTTTTCCGTTATGTTTGTATATAGGGTAAATCTACTTATGGTTAAGTAATACTTACACTTCAGCTTTCACTTTCACGTCTTCAAGATTATAATAGCGTTTCCCATTAAATTGTGTTACTTATTATGCATTTTATTTTCCTTATCACACGCTTAAATGTGAATGTACCAGTGTGTACGTACATCGTACATATTTACTGTACAATACCTATTTATTTCAGCTGACGAATATACATATATATTATTACACAATGTACAGTTTAATAGCTGAATTTAATGTAAGTGATTTAGCTGCCTACATTAATGACCGTGGTTTTATAATATAAATATTTACATGGTGTCAGATTCATCGTTTTGTTATTCTACATTTTCATTTTTTGCAAACAGTTTACATAATAACAACACTAGCTAGTTATATAGCATAATATGTATGTACATTGTACATATGTGTATTAAGTATAATATCTTCTTTTTTACACAGCTTATTATATGTACCTACGTTAGCAGTATTACCTTATAATATATTGCATGTCCTGCTATCTTAATCACTTTATACATACGATAGTCTACTGTACATCAGAATTTTTGCATTTTTACTAAATTACTAAACAAAAACGGCATAATATTATGTATTTCTGTTAGGTGAGTGTAATTGAATGTATTGTGTGCATACATTCGCATACAAACACTTTTTAGTAAAAGTCTCGTTCAGTCATTGCACGAAGATTTATTTTTACCAAGGCTATATTAATATATGTATGTATATGCTCACCATGTACACTTTTGTCCCTTGTCAGAACATAATATTAGCATTTAACCATATTATAATATATTTTATGCACATATTATACATAATACATAATATGGAGATTGTGTGCATAACTAATGCATATGTATGGATGTCATAGTCACGCCATATACAATATAGCAACTCTGTCTAAAATTAATACTTCTTCTTCTTCTTGCTCATCTATCTATTGTATATTGTCTACAAATATTTGAAACTGGTGAAAGTCGGGGAAAGTTAGACAGAGCGAAGTACTTATTGAAGTAAAACCTCTCCCCAACTAAAAATAATTGTCCCTTTTTACATTCTATTGTATGTCGCGTGTAGGCATTACTTTCTCCATGCTAGTAGATGGATAAAGTAATTGTACGAAAAGGAGTATTTATTTATAGTTGGAGAGAGTGCACGTTTCTCTTACACTTGAGAAGGAACTCATTTGCCATTGTCTGTGTGTGTATTTAAGTATGAAGTATTACAATATACATAATACATACAGTATAATAATATCATATAATACTATATAATTATACGCTTACGTATTCAGATTTCAGATGCATACATACAGATTACAGATGTACAATTTATCATACGTAATACTTTATTCTTTATTTAAATTAAGTCCATCTTTTTGCATGTACGTATGCAATGCATACTATGCATGTGTGTAAGTTAAAGACACTTTTAGTCTTGTCGCTATTTCTGCATATATATAATATTTAACTGTACTTTTTTCTATAAAATACTTTCAAATAAACAATACATGTTCATACTTATATTTTGATATTACCCATGTACAATGTACATACAAAGTGCAAAGCAATTATACCTACTTTTATGTAGGAAGATAGACATTAAATATGTAAAGCATTTAAGTAACAGTATTACTGAATAACTGTTTTGTTGTTTATTTTGTAAAATAATTTACTTCACTAAAAAAAGAGAAAGCGTTATTCATCATTCCTGTAGCTTATGTATAGTAAATAGTAAACTATATAATATTTATCAGTTTTTTTATCGCAATGGACCTTTTTATGCGCATTTTCTTCTGCTTCTTGCCCTGGTGATTTTTTTTACTTGTCTTCATCTTTGCTTTTATCCTTTCCCCAGAACTTATCGAACCGAGTACGAGCTTTCTCCAAGACGGAGCGTCCCGAGGACGGCGAAATGACAGACACTGTTGGCTCAACATCTGAGGGGTCATCTGGGGCCTCTAAAACTCTGTATGCTGATTTTATTGGTGGGGGGATTTCCGAGACTTGTGAAATTCCTCCAATCGTTCGCTTTGGGGCTGAGACGGGTGCTGGTGGGATAAAAGATGTGGAGGATGCTACACCTGTTGTAGTAGTAGTAGTGCTACCTGGCAAAGTAGTTGCGGACGAGGGGGAGAAAAAATCCTTCTTTTTATTGTTAGGGTCAATAGTACTAATGCCACTAATGCTACTAGTTGCCGGAATCGGAGTTGGAGTACTAAATATGCTTTGTGGAGAGGTTGGAGCTTCTAAAACACGGAATGCGGAACTTTTAGGTGGGCCACCTCCAATTCCCGTTCCTCCTTGCACTCTACCAGGATAGGTTGAAGTCGTCATGGATTGAGGGATTGAGGAGGAGAAAGTTGTGGCAGAAGTTGTCGTTGCAGTCGAGGAAGGCAGGAAAGGGCTACCACTAGCAGTACTTGACATTGACATGGACATTGACGGAATGCCAGTAGTGGTTGAGGGTTTCACTGGCTCGGGGAGCTTACTATGTAAAGTTGATGATGAAACGGTGGATGCTGTTGAGGCTGGCGGTTGTGGAGGTGCGGATCGAGTAGGTTCTAAGGGCTTCATCATCACACTGGATGTCATGGATGAAGGGATTGCAGACTTGTGTGCCTCTGGAATTTTACTAAGTGGTTGGGAAGGTATTGAACTAAATGTTGATGGTGTATAACTCGTCGTTGTCGCCGCTGTTGAAGCAGCAGTTGGTGTTGGTATTCCGCTGGAAATCGTGGACGATTTTTGTGAATCTCCCCCACTTTGACTTGTCCCTATCATTGACTTGTTCATCACGTTTGGAACGGCGGCGGCGGCGGGTTGCTTTGGTGGGTCAAACATGAAGGTTGGGTCCTCAAGACATTTAAATACACTATTACTACTGGGCTTTGACTTGGGCTTATCAGCAGACGCAACGGGGATCGACGATGGAATATTTGTCGGTATACTGCTGGCATTTGTATTTACGTTAGATCCACTATTAGTTGTTGAAGAGGAAGAGAAAGTACTAGGGGTTGATTTAAAGGATGAGCCACCATATGTTGATGCAGCTGGTTTGGGAGGGTATGATATACTACTGGCAGTCGTTGTTGCTGTTGTAGCAGCACTGTTACTACTACTCAGCGGTTTTGACGATGCAGGAGTTGGAATGGATTTTGCTGAAGGAATTGACGTTGCTGGAGTTGAAGTTGGTTTCGTTGTTGTTATTTTACTAGCTGGAATTGAAGAAGAAGTTGATGTTGTCGTTGGAGCCGCTTTACCTATGGAACTGGCTGTTTTTGCTCCACTACTAGTACTGCTCGTAGTTGATGATCCGGATGTTGGTCTTGGAGTGATTTTAAAAGTAGAAGACGAAGAACTAGCTGAGGTTGTTTTTGGAGAAAATGTCCCGACTGTGTTGGAAGTCGTACTGGGTATTGTTTTAATTGCTGGAGAAGAGGTAACTGATGAGACGGTACTACTACTGTTACTACTTATATTCGAACTCGGTTTCCCTGAAGAACTTGAAACTGTCTTTGGAGAAAATGTTGAGGAGACGGGCTGACTAGTTACCGTCTTATTTGCGGGTGAAGAAGCTGATGAAGTAGTGGTAGCAGTAGTAGTAGCGGTAGACGAAGAAGTTGTAGAAGACGCTACGACTTTTTCCTTTTCTTTCTCCTTGCTTTCCTTTTCCTTTAGTTTGGCACTTTCGGGCCTTATCCTCATTGCGGCTCCCATTCTAGGCTGATGAGGTGACGATTTGATAGTTGAGCTTCCAATAAGTCTTTCTTTGTTTCCTGGCGGTGGTTGGACATGGACTGCACTTTTAGACGACGGTGCTTGTGATTGGGATACTGTAGTTTTATTACTATCATTAAATCCATTAACAGCAGTCTGATGAGCAGTTGTTGTTGTTGTTGGTTTTGATGTTGGTGGCGCTGATGTTGTCGTCGTCGATGTTTTATGCGAGGGAGGAGATGAATGGGATAATTTTTGATCTAAAGTATGAGGTATTGGATGTTGGTTAGGTTTAGGTTTAGGCGTTGTTGACCCAATTCCAGAACCTATTTCAAAATAAGCAAGCAATTCCCAATCCAAACATGTCTGGTCAATTTTTTTCTTGTCATTTTTCAATAAAATACAATTTTGCATCATTATGGTTTACAGAATTTTTACACAAGTTAATAGTTAATACACGATAGGTATAATGCATGTAATAAGTAACAACATAACATGGCAAAAGGATTTGAAACATAATAATATTATATTTACACAACTTTTACGTCCACGCACATTCAGACTTGATTCTACATAAAGAAACAATATTATGATAATGACAGCAGCAAAAAGTAAACATAATGAACATACAAATAATATATTACTTACTACTTACTACATATTGTCATTCAGCTAAAAAATGTAAATAAAAGATGATTTTTAAATACAATATGCAAAGTGAATTATGATGAAATTATCATACAAAATTATATTTACATACAATACATTACAATACGATACAGTACGATGATATACATACATACATGAGCGTGATGATAAATGATAAATAGGGACGCACAACAATGCTAGAACTGAAAAAATGGAAAAAAATATCAAGTTCAAGATTACCTTAGCAGGCACTATAATATATTATTCTATTTACCCAAGTTAATACGTGAGGACGGTGAACTATGGATCTAATATCTAATATAAAATACATTAAATAATTCAGCAGCAAATAATACGGAATGATTTGTTAACAAAGGAATACTATTTTAGAATACAACAACAACAACAGCAATAAGTATAATAAATTGATTACTTTTAAGGCATATTCATATCATAGTTTTTCTTTGCAAGAATAAAACTACATTGTATAATATAATACATTAAGAGTAATTGATATGATATATAAGATTAAATAATAAATGTAAAATGTATACTAATTAGGTGATTTCTCGTTCAGCTCAATATAACAACGGCAGCACAATGACAACAATAACAACAACAACAAAACATACAACATAACATTGCATAATAATAATAAGAATACATAATTTATTAGAAGGAGAGTGGTTGCACATCTCCACTCATTACATGAGTCTGGGAAGGAGAAAGAAGGTCATCGAAACTACTATTATTTTGGTTCAGAAATAATATACCTGGACCAGAAACATTTGAGGTTGTCGTTGTTTTCCCTCCAGTACCAGCTGTTGGAGGAGACGAAGTTGTTGTGGTTAATGATGAGTCTCGTTCTTTGGAATTCGATGAAGAAGAAGTAGAAGACGACAAAGTATTAGACGGTGCTATTGTTTTATTATCTGGAGCCTTTGATGAGGTTGATGTAGTAGTATTAGCAGTACTAATTGCAGATGAAGCGGTTGTAGTTGTAGCAGACTTTAAAGGGGATGGAGCAACAGCATAATGCGTTCCAGGCTGACTGGGCTGCTGATGACTCCCCGAAATTGAAGTTGAATGAGGTACGGCAGGTGCGGAGCGTGTGGAGAAAGAAGAAATGGGTGATGATGCAGATGAATGAGTAGATGTAGTAGTAGGATGATGATGAATATTACGAAGGTCTCCGTGTAACTTATCCCCTGCAATTCAAACCCAAAACAGAAAATAGAACAATATATTAATACACAGCAAATTTGACTTGCTATAATATTCAAAATTTCTTTAAAACAGCAGATCATGGCATGCGCGAAAAAGCATATTTTGCTTTTTGTCATTCCGTTTAAACATAATATTATAGAACAATAATTTATAATTTATACATAACTGTAATTGTTACATATTTTTCAAAATAATACATAAAGCAGCCATCAAACATTCATAAAACAAAATAAGTGTGTGATTGGTATCGGTGTGTAACGTATAATTCATCTATAACATATATTGTGATAATATAGAACATGTTTTATTGTATCAGTAATGAACAATGAATACTAATAATAATTGTTGATTGTATTTATTGGGGTTTTCGTTGTATATGGTTTGATATGGAGAAAGTCAAGTTTGATTATGTGGTACTTGAGGTAGGTACTAAATGTATTGGTTTTAAACACATAATAACAAATCCTACATGTATTCCAAACGAATAATTTATTTATCGTATCTGTAGATGGTTTCTTTGTTGGAAAGGAAAGCAGTGTAAACTGTAAAAAGCTTCAAGAAGAGATAAGAAGAAGAAGAAAGTGGTGAAAACCCTAAGTGAAAGATTTTACCTTGACGCCTTCTTGGACTTGAGGGGGCTACACACACATAGGATAAGATTTATCATTTTGCTGCTTGACAAACATTCACATGGTGAAATTAAGAACGAGACGTGTGTTTCTTTCACTTATTTCGTTTTACTACTGGGTTTGAACTCACCTTCTCGAATATTTTGTGTGACGGTAAAAGATTTACTGGTGTCGAGAGGTACAGTCCAGTTGACGGGGTCAGGAGAAAATTGCTAAAAAAAGGCCAAATTTCACACATATTTTTAGACTCGTATTCACCATAGTTCAGTTAGCCGTGCTTTCACTCAGTTTTATTCTTTTATTGTACAGATTATAAAAGATATTATGTTGATCACAGCTTACCTGTTCTGGGGATTTAACTCTCGTTGGTTCAGGTGGTGATTTAACTATCTGTTCTGTATATCCCAAATAAGGATCAGCAGAATCTATAAAAAAAATTGAAGTCAAGTTTGTTCTTGTTTTCGGAAATTAACCCTTGTACATACATATAAATAAACTGCGTGTACAATAATTTATTCATTTAACATGTTTTTAGTTGTTTGTATTTTGGAAAAAACTGATTTTGGACCACGATCAAAAAAGACACAAACAGGTCATCATATATAGAGAATGAGAGACACACAGAATAGTATGTTAAGTGAGACGAGCATTATAATAATAGATATAATATTATGTATATAAAGTATAATAATAAGGTATTGAACAACAATGTATATATATTTTACACACACGACGACTGCACATTGACATTCACACATTCAATTCCGTATAATATATTTACACACACATATAATATATAATGTAATAACAATAATATGCAATGTCATATATTAAAGAAATATATTTCATTGACATATTGTTTAAGATTTGTTTCAAATTAAAAAATAGTATGTATGTATAATAATAATGTATATTATAATGGATAATAGGTGATGGTAAGAAATAGATTATATTTAAATACGTCAACTACGTTATATACTTTTGCAAATACACACGTATAAATATTGTACAAGATGGAAAAGTTTGCAAGCATGCTCACATAGACAAATTAAAATTCAGTATATGCATTTAAGAGATTGTAAACACATTAATAAAGACAAAAATAAGGAGCAATATAATATATCAACTACAACGGCCAACTTAGGAGAAAGTAACAAAGTGTATAGTATTATGTATGCACAAACAACAAGGTAGCGAGAGAAAACGAAGCATTTCATAAAATTTGTTAAAGGAAAGCCCAAGTTAAATATTCAGTATAATAAAATGTATAGTTTAAAAAATGAAAGAAAATATAGTATTGTAAATTTATATATATATAAATATATATAGATTCGTTGACATCCTCACTTTTATCTGTTTTTATCCTCGTTGATGAATCCCGACCACTACTAGCTTTAGGGCTTGAAATAGTCGAACTAGTAGATAAAGTGGCTAAATGTGTGATAAAAATCCAACAAGCGACATAAAAATTAGGTAATCCGCCAAATAATTAATCCCCCCTCTAATATCAAAAAGGAGTTGCACATTGCACATCGTCCAAAAAAGCACTAGTACTTTCAGTATAGTTTGAAATCCCACCCCCCAATAATAACAGTAACAATGTTAATTAATCGGTTATAATAAGAGAGAAGAATTATATGGATGAAAAATAATATAATGATAAATAATTGTAAGGTTTTGAATAGTTCTTTCACGAAACAAAAAACAAAACAAAACATAATTTATAAAAATTTTAGCTCACGATTGCTTTTAGCCATATCCAGCACATAATATTTAATCATATAATATATATAGATAGATTTATATTTATATATAGTTTTTTGCCATTGCAATAAAATGTAATATCCAAGAGAAAAATTCAACTTCTTCGTATTACATGATGAAAAAATGAGTTTCAAACGTTATGCTTTCACCATTCATTTAAGGAACGGTTTGTCTAGTTATACTGTAAATAGTTTTTTCGTCAAAACTCGGACACACAATAGAAATATTGACGTTGAATTTGTTAGTCTTACGATTTGAGTAATTAGTACATCGTTTTTGAAAATTCCATTTGCCGTAATCCATTGGAATCTGACTGACCAAGTATATTTTTATAATGAAAAAATGAAAAATATTGACTAATAATTACTGTGTGTAATCGTGAAGTCTAAGTTCTAGTAACTGAATCGTGTGTGCAATATTAAAGTTTATTGCAAGTGCAAAAATATTTATAGTTGAAAGAAAAGAATACAAACAATTATATTATTTAGTTCTGTTTTCTAATAGTCGCTGTTTTTCTATATTCTATAGAGGAAAACAGAAAATGTATAATATAGCGAATATATATGTATAGAAATGGATTTGCAGCAAAGATCAAGTAGAAAAACTATAATATAATATATACATAATTATGATTAATATACTAACATATTCATACACACCTACTATACGCTTAGACAGATGTTTATTATTTCTATAATATATAGTTTTTGTTAAAGTTTTATAAGAGAGAGTATAATAAAAATGTTAGCGAAATATAATACAAGTATAATATTCAATATTGGTGACAATAAGAGTAATATATAAAAACTATTAGCATTTTTCTATATAAAGTATTATTACTTTCGATCATATAAAATAGCTTGTACTTATGGTACTATATAAGAAAATCACTAAGTAAATGTATATATAACCTCTCATTTTACGTTTACATTTTACCTAGAAAACTGTAACTATTGTGATGAAAAGATCTATAATCTATGTATATAATCTATACGTGTAAGGAAATACTGCTGCTGCTGCTGTTCTTGCTTCTAGAG
>JAQIVE010007293.1:0-10604 GCA_034698285.1 Sminthurinus bimaculatus
CATTGTGCATTCGCCATTTCATTAGACACGGACTCAACTATAGTTGCTTTAACAGTGTGGAGAGGTTGAATCGAAAGGCGACCCTTCATATGCTGTAGAAACTGCTATAAATATATGTGGCCATGAAAACATAAACCGCCGTTTGATATACGTATTTACCTATCCCAAACGGCGGGTTTATGGTCTCGTCCCCCCATACATAAATCTACATTTTTGATGTTTATTCTTTATCATCAAATATGGATTGTTGAAATTAATTGAACTTTTTTCGTACCTGGAAGGAAGTGCCAAATATTCTTGGGCGCTCCACTGGTTCTAACGTTAGTTGTTACAATGTTAGTTTGATGAACTTTGGCAGTGATGAAATATCCGTTGGTTCGCATAGAATTAGCTAACATCAAGTCAAACATTTTTGAATTATATTTAAGGTACAATGAGTAATATAGGTGATAAGTGATAAGCAATCAGAAGCACAGATATTGGGGGCAAAGAAACTATTTTTTTTGTCTTAATTAGTCCTACGGTTCTTTATTATGCTCCACTGTTGCGTATTCTTGTCAATAGAGTCTTCTAATACAACACGGGAAACTAGCTTTCCAGCCACTTGTGTTTCCGTTGTTAAGGCCTGCAAAAAACATCCGCAGATATTTATTAGAACGATGATCGACCATGACGAATTATTATGTTTAAATGTATAATATGTGTTAAATTTTGGTCTAATAACTTACGGAGTCATCTTCAGCGCTTTCTATGAAATAATCTCCTTCTTCCACTGTCAATATTACACACAGAAAAAAATGATGCTCAATATTCTCTATTCTCCGTCAGAAATTCAAGTCAAGGGAATTTCTGCATCAAATTTTTTATGAACAAAATTTCCTCGGACCTGGAATTGACGAAACCTGTCAAATACATATAGGGTATTTTGGGCTTAAAATTTTTGCTATTTTCACCTTTGTCGAATAACTTCCTTTCGAATTGTTAGAATCGTTTGTTATTCCTAAGAATTTCTTCCCGAGTTTTCGAGGTGTTGGAAATCCGAAGATTTCTTGGATTTCCAGCAAATTTTTAGAAATTTTTTCCTTCAGAAACTGGAAAAAGTTGAATAGTTTGGCCACAAAATCTGGGACAACGCATATTGAACATTTTCACTTCCTGTGAAGATGTTCGAATTAACTGTAGCTAAACCTGAGGTTATTCGACAAAGGTGCTTAGAATTACGCCTAGTTTACAAAGTCCAAAAACACCCTATATTTTACGGATTTCGTCATTTCCAGGTCCGCGGAAAATTGTTTTTATGTTACCGTAAGCGCCTCTATAATCTCGAGTACATGGAGAGGCTGAACTTGCCATATCGTCAAATTTTGCAGTGTACAAATCAAATTGATTGGAATCTCCTGGAAGTAAATCTATGAAACGTCCAGTACAATCTCCATTTTCATGTAACGTTATACACTTCCCACCGTTGTCAATGGAGGACACTGCGGGAAAAAAGATAAAATGTCCGATTGTTTGCCGTTTACAGCTTATAATATTAGTCTGTCACAGTATTTTTATGTAAGCAGCGGACCTGCCAGTGATTAAATATAATTAGAAACCGTCCTTATTATTGTTGTGAGTAAAATTTTTACCTTTATCATTCCAATTCAATCTTGTAGGAAATGTCACGCAATTTTCCACTGTCATCTGGAGCGAGTCACCTATGTTAATACATTGAAATGTTTCTTATTGTTTTTTATAATAATTAAACTTTTATTTAAAAATCTGATTCACTATGGAATGGTACACACCTTGTCGTCCGACATGTTCGTATATTACAAGCGTTTCTCCCAAAATTGAAGGAAAGGCTATACCAAATAAAATAACTGTAATTCTACCCAAGAATGCGTTCATTTCCTATCAAGTTTTCCAAAGAAAACTGTGCGTTTACTGTTTAAAAAATTCTAAATTCTTGGAAACCTTTTTTACACACAAATGACACAGAACTTTAATGCTGTCCCTGCTTTTTCGCCCTTGAACAAAGTTGAACTGGAGGTGACGACGTCGAAGATGGTTAGTTTTTATTCGCAGAGAAGAGAATTGGTTTGAAATTGAGGTTAGTAGTGTAGTGTGTGTAAGCAAATACATAAATAAATATGTATCATCTATTAGATTGTCATTTCATCAGGATATGAAGATCAAATAATCATTTTGATTATTATTGCAATGAATTATTGCCAAGAAAGGCTTCTTTCTCTTGGTGAATTTAGACAGTAATTTATTTTATTTTCCCTTTTCCAAATAGCTATCAAATCTGTGTTTCAAAGTGTGCACAATCATACAATTTACAATGTAGCATGCAGTTATTCATTGCGTTGAACTATTCAAAAGTGAGCTTGTAATTGTAATGCAAATTTCAAATTTTAAAAGCATATGTAATATGTACTACATACACACAATACAAATGTAAGGATGCATGTATAATGTAAAGGTATATGCTACTTTTTTCCGTTGACACTCCCATATTCAATGTTATCATGATTATTATTATATGAAACTGCATTTCAGACTTGTCGTATACATGTCAACAATGACTACCATTGATTATGAATTATGAGAACTTTACATTGGACATACGTCAGCACAAGCGTCTTAAGACTCGAGTGTGAATGAGCTGGGCAGAAAGCAGAACGTTTGAAAGTGGTTAACATGTTAAGGCTTTTGTTATAACAAAATGAAGAAGGTAAAAAGCCTGCCTATGCCACATAGAGATACATTGACATTAGGCAACACTAATGTTATTGCAGCTCTTAAACTTTTGTATGAACGTACAACGTACATATATACATGTATATTTTGTTGGATAGGATAAAATACACATAATATATATCTTTTGAAAACAACCAGTAATATACAAAATATTTTTTATAAATTATCTACAAAGTTTTGCATGAATTTCCATCTGTTATTGTATTTTTAATAATCCTATTTTTGTTATGAATTGATGAACTTTTGACTTTTGTTATGCGATGTACAAAAAAACGCTTTAGGTATCAAAATTATTCAACAAATCAAAATTAATCAAAATAATCTTTCGCATCTATGTAGAGATTCTCATTATTCAAGATATGACTGATAATGAAAACGAATTAAAATGATCGAAATCTTGATTTTATCTCTTTGTTCGTATACGTAAGAGATAAGTGAAAGTTGACGATATGAGACGATTCCACAAATTGGAATTAGACTTTCTTGAGTGTATATAATTCTAAATAAGTACGTGTAAGCATATCGGCACACAGTAGGAATATGTTCCTATAACAAGAAGTTTTTGAAATGCTAAAGGCTAACTAACTAATCGTAAGCTAGTTAAGAATATAATGAATGGACCAGAATATGCATAATGATCCAGTTTTCACTGCTTTGGCATGAATGAATGCGCAAAAGTCGCACCTGTATTTCTATATGGTTTATTACCTGACTCATCGTGCATACTTTGCGCTTTAAATGCCATGTCATTTGAGACCTTTATATAACAAAACAAGGGAGTAAAAAGTCATTTCAGTGTGAGTTATAGTTATAACTTGCTTACATGCATCTCACTTACGATAAGATGGACCAGAGTAAGGGAGAAATGTTGTTTGTGCTTCGCATTTCGTTCTGCGTTTTATCATGCAGCGTATGTATGTTATGTACAAGCATAATATATATACGGGTTACAATTTACAAACTAACTTGTGATTAAGTTTCAAATGCCAATGATTTGTTTGGCTCACATGATAAATGGTAATGACTTTTTGAATTACACATTGTAAGAAGACGACGGTCATAAAACTTCTGCCAAAGGCCTAGGTCAAGACAAGTGGAATCTAAAGTCTTCATCTTTTGATTGCATTTTCTCTTCTTTTGTTGTGTATATAACTCTTGAGCATACTTATTTAGTTTACTTTCTGTTGTTTTTTTTGGTCCTTGTGTTTGAATACTGTTTATACATAGTCAATTCAACATGGCGAATAGTGAAACGAGGAAAAAATTAAGTGTGAATTGTTGGCGAATTTTCCATTAATTTCTTGTTATTTCATTTCAAATGTTGTTTTAATTTTAATTTCAATTTTACGGCATTAACAATAAGCAGAAAGTTATACATACATACATAGTATAATATGTATGTACACCATAATATAAATTCATTTTGCGATTCGATGCGACTCATTTTAAAAGGTAACGCTAACTTTCGAGTTCAAGGCATAAAATAAACAAAATACAACTTCAATTTTTTAATAATACATATACATATGTAAATGTAACAACTTTTCCCATTTTCCTTATCCGTATCTTCCTGATCTATAATATCATTATATTGGACGATATATTATATTATGGTATCGTTAATTTCTTCTCGTTAAAATAAATACAATGTATTTGTATAATATTATGTATATTAGTGTAGCCATTTTTCGTTTATCAGTAAAGTTGAAAAGATCTTTTGCTTTTTTATATTTATTTCATTCAAAAATGAGTAAGTTGAAACATGAGAGGGGAAGTAGCCGTTTATTCTATTAGTATAAGTGTGAAAATGTGGATAAAATAGAGATTTTTAGTGTTGATTACTGGTATGAATTGACCATTATACGACTAGTTTATCTCTCTTTCGTTCTTGTAAAGTCTCAACCATGTAATGAGGTTTTGTAGAGATTAATGATAATGGCCATTTTATAACTTTTGTTTGCCCAAACCATAACCACAAGCAAACAGCCAAATCCACTGACGCTTGCAGCGTGCACATTTTTGCACGCTCGGCTATAACGCTCGTATGTTATATTATGTATTATACGATTGTTGCGAAAATTATGAAATGTAACTTGAAAGTGAACTTTTTGTAATGCAATTTTATAGCAAGTGATGAGGGGCGGAATGAGATGTTGATACAAAAATATATGAAGATACGTATATGGAGACAGAGTGCAGGTGCCAAACTGTGCCAAAGTTAAATATTATATGACTTTATACATGTTGTGGCTTGTTATGTATATGTAGTGTGTAGGCGGTCGTTTACTCTGTGTATATTTTTTTCTTGTATTTTTCTCATCTACTGATGAGTTTTTGTGCGTACTATACGGTATGAAAAAGTTGAAATCTATTTTAGTCTGTGCCTTCGACTAGTTTAGATCTCGGCTCAGTTTTTAGATCTTGAGAACCTGCAGTCCTCAGTGTTTTTGTTGTTTGTGTCTGTGCTCTACATAAATTGGAAAAGTACGTATACATATACTATCTTTTTTATTCTTTAAATATTATTTGTTTGTTCCTAAAGTTAAACTATAGTAGTAAAAAATAACATAGTGTTTAAATAAATTGGTGGTGATTTGCATAATATTGTAGGATAAGATGGAAGAAGTGGAAGAATTCAAGCCTGCCAGGGAACTGATTAAGATTTATGGAAATTCCACCTTGTCGGATCGAGTAAACTTGTTTCAGAAAAAGACGGAGAGTCATTTGGCAAATCAAAAAAGAAATCCATTTTCCAACGCTAATAATTGGCGAGGTGGGAAAACAGGGCAACATGACGTTCTGGGCATAAGCAAAGATGACCCCAGGTGTGAAAATCGAATAAAAAATGTATTAATTATCATTATCTACAGGCTGTAATGATTATTTGAAAAAAATGTCGTTTCGATTATAAATTTCAAGCTGCTAATTTCAAATTTGATTTATTTATATGTCATAGATATGGAAGACCTCCAGAGGGATCAAAAACTGAAGCTCGGGGTAAAAAAGCAGACAGTCACATTTCAAAGGAAATTCAAGAACTTTGTACTCTCATCAAAGAATACGGACTTGCTCAAAACGATGGTTCTGTCATAATTGAGTTTGGAGAGTTATTCAACATGTACACAGTCATTTCCAACAAGCTAGTTGGACTCCTGTTGAGGGCCCGGAAACATGGAGTTCTGGACTTTCCCGGAGAGATGTTGTATCAAAGAAGAGATGAGCAGGTTATTATCAAACTCTTTCCTCAAAACGAACCACAAAATCAAAGCCCCGAGGAGGAATAGTGATAAAATCGTGACAACCTTCGAGACCTGCTAACTTCTTGCAATTGTCTAGTTGTTCTCTAACTTATACGCTATACGTATTATATATTACATAGTGTTTACATTGGACACACAAGCTTATTTAAATATTTTGTTTACACTATAACTGTTTTTTAACTTGTTCTTATACGTATACCGACAAAAATATTATGCATTTTCAGAAGTCTAATATATAAACGTCATGAAACTATTTCGATTCTATTTTTGTTGATGAATTTCCACTGTTATGTTATACCGATTTGTTTTGTGATTGTGAGTGCAAAACAGTTACCTGAAAAATTTAATTATGCATATTTACTTGTTTATTATGTTTTAAACGCACATTATGTAAAGTAAAGTTGTGCATTGTACAATGCAAAATATACCATCATCATTTCGCGTCATTTATGATAAAAAGTCGAATTTAATCAAATTTTCAATCACAAAAAATACTATTAATTGTATATTATTACATGATAATAATTATTACTGACGCATGTTTTATTTTCGATTTGAGTTTGCATGGCTATTCTCCATCGGCTTACTGTCTGCGGCCGCAGAGTCATGGTTCAAGTTGTTGTATTCGTCCTTCACCTCGGCAGAAGTTGGTCCCACATAGGCCTCAGTTGTGCTTTCACTTGCAATTTCCTTGTCAAATTGCGCCTCCTCAAGGTCCCGGTCATGATCGGCCTTATCCCTTTGGATGTCAACGAGAGCGTTCCTCACTTGAGCCTTCTTCAAAGTTTCCTCGTCAGGCTCCAAGAAGCAAGTGCAGGTCTCTGCACACTTCATCACTTTATATCTTGGATTCGCTCGATCTCTTCCATAAGGACTGTTCTGCTCACAAAAGGTTTGATTGCACCAGCTTGTGCCCAGAAAGCCTTTGGGAGTATAAGATTCTCCCTCAGTAACATCCGTACAGTTTCGGTAGTTGAAATTGGGTAGAGTGATGTACGGCAGATTTCTCACATAGTTTTGCGGCGAGAGGATGTACATTCTTGGTTTCTCGAAACGGAGCTTGAGCCTAAGTACTCTGGTAAAATTTCGCATGTCTTGTTGATCTTTCATGCTCATTCCGTAGGAGTAGTAGCTAAAATGCATTTAAAATACATAAATATTTTTGCTAAACATATAAAGAGCTTTCAAACAAGATGTACGGCAATACTAAGTTATGAGTTAAAATTTCGAAGCCTAATTTTATTTTCTGCGTAATATTTTTATACTTTAAAAACTAATCAAAATGCATGTACTTACTGGTCGTTACACATACACATGGTGTATGGATATCGGTGAGGTGCATCAATTTTTATCGAATTGTTCATGCATTTTGCATATTTTGAAATAGGAATATGAGGGATTCTATTTGCCCGCTTGATCGGCTTTATCCAACTCCCCTGCTCAGAGCTCCACGCTCTAAAGATGTTTATTCCACAGGGCTCCTTACAAGCTTCACAGTAAAAATTTGAATTACTTTAAAAGTATTATAATTGCGCTGTAATTAATGTTTAATATGACATTACAATAACGTTTGATAAATATGTATGGACAGTTTGCATGTACTTAATAATTCTTACAAGCGTCGCCAGCACATCTGCACGAGAAGCTGGAGAGGTCTTCCACGAGATTGTAGCAGAAATGAGTTTTGTTGGCGTTACATTTTGTTAGCTTTTTGTATGGACCAGTTTCGTCATCGCAGTGGTGACTCCAAGTTATCTGTACAACAGTTGAGTGTTATGTATTACGTACATGATTATATTATATGTTAGACAATATGTAATATGCGCTCACAAATAAGTTGTTTTTATATACATACGTATGTATATACAAACTACTGTAAATAATATTATAGTGTTCAAAGTTGAATTGTGCTTACGCTGAGAAAGAAGGACGTCAAGAGAATAGCCAGACCAAATGAGCTGCACATTTTTTTAAATATCTCTAATCAAATTTACTTTGTTTTATTTTATTTTATCCACTACATATTTTTCAGGAATGCACAAGTCTCACGGTTGATACTAATTATTATGGTTGTAGTTATTATTTTGATCGTCGTCGTCGTCACTATTTCAGGTTTTTAGCGTAAGTCTAACCCCCTGCTCTCTATATATACCTATCTAATAGTTCGTATGCTTACTTATTAAACGTTTTCTTCGCACCAAACGTCAATATGATGCATAGTGCATATAGTGTATCCTTTTGTCAGTAAAGTTGTAAAAAATTTAGTGTCCTTTGTTTGCTTCTTCCGTATACTTGAGTAGTATGTTTAAAATGGTTCATATTTAGCTTTAGTGATGTCAAACTGAGACTACTATGCGATTGGATCATCCATTATCTTGACAGAGTACCCTGTAAAATTCAAAATTACTACAGTGGGCTCTCGATCTTGAGACTAACGTAGTGTACGTATACAGTGAACGTTTTGCTTTTGTGTCTGGTGTCAAAAAATCGTCCATGAAAGCCGATGCTAATGAAATGTGTTATATACATAAATCTGAAATCTCGTCAACAGAAACCACCATTGTACTGTAGCCTCCCTTAGAAAAAAAAACTAATCAAATCTCATGAAAATTTGATACGATTTGACAAGCTTGGCAATTTTTGAGGATTTTTATGGTATTTTATTTAAATCTCATCGAACGTTGATTAAAATTGATAAGATTTTCGAAGAAAATCGAAAAAACCCCTTCTGTCTCTCTCTTTCTCTCTCCCATGAAGGGTCATTGCATGTACATTGTATGGAAACCCTACTGTATTTGACCTTGAATTTTCCACCCGCTATTGCATATATTTTTTTCATCCTTACTTATACATGAAAGGTACATAATATGTACCTTGTACAATTAAGTGTATTTTACTTGTTAGTTATTGCCAATACCTGAACTACTTGCATGTTTTAGTTCAAGCTCCGACATTCAGAAGGCATAAAAGTCCATTATCGATTATGGGGTGAAATAGGCAATAGTTTTTTATTGTGCTCTATATTAAATTAGAGGAACAAATTAATGTGCTCTTCTCTCTGCGAAATTATGAGAATTTTTCACACTCATTCAGATTTTATGTAAGATATTCTCAGTATTTAATTGAGAATACATCAATCGAATTATAATTCTAAAGGGAGGAAAAACCTAATTTTTCTGGCTTTTTAAACCTATACATATCTATATTTTACAATTTAATAGTGTGTTAAGTCAACATTGAAACCATGACTACGAAGGCCGGTAAACATTTTAGTATGACATCTTATTATGAACTATAATCATATGAAATCTGATGTTCGACTCATGACTGGAAGTATTGACGACTGACGTCGTAATGGTAAGTATGGTAAAACAAACTGAGCGTATCAACATCACATAATCAAAACCCATTACATGCTTGAGTTTATTCACTTCTTTACTCCTTGTGTTACACATAATATATTACACATTACACACGTTTGAACGGCATAATGTCTCAAAAGTACAGTTTAATACACTTGTAAGGGGGTGAAAACGTCTGCTACTTTCTGCTTGAGCGAACTCTCGTAGAACTGCATATTGTATTTGTAAAATGTATCATCCCGACGAAACACAACATTTTGATACGATACAACACACTAAAAACATGTAATTGATGTATATGTATAACAATGACAATATGTATAATGGGGATTACAAAGATAAAGATAGAGTCGATGCTCATGGAGCAGAACGAGGGAATACGAGTAAAAAATACAAAAATAGAGACGTGAGTTCACATAAGTATGACGCTTCATCTTCCTCGTCTTTAAACATGTATGCATTGTTTAATCCAAGGAACTTGACAATGAGATTGACGGGAAAAAAGCCAAAATCCTATATTGTCATCAACTACGGAAAGGAGAACATGGAGACAAATGTTCTTGTCCTGTGTTTTGCTTTAGCCAGGTAGTTTCCTCTTTACCAAGGTGTAAGGAGCATCTAAAAGTGCTTTCCCGATTTATTCCATGTAATACACCAATCATTTTATCAGTAATATATCGAAAAAGTTTACGGATACATCACATTATTGCGCATTCTTAAGGCGTACAAAAATTGGAAGGATTTGTATTAAAAATACTTGATTCGTACGCTACATTTGTTCTTCCACATTCTGGAGTGGGACGGAAGCTTCTGTCAATTTATTTTATGTATTGGATTTCTAAGCTTTATCAAGAGTCAAGAGGTTAAAATTCTTGATACTTAATACTCTGTGTCAGTATCTTCTGTTGATTAACGTTGTTTTATATTTACAACGAAAAATGCATTCACCCCCAAATGGAAAGTTATACTCTCGCCATTCTCTGACAACAGTGCATAGTCGGGCGAAAACGAAATGCATTCCAGTGACTGTGGGTATCGCCCTTTTTTTGCTTGCGAATTGGCTCTGGTTTGGAAGTTTTTCAAAGAGCAACTGCGAGGACAGTTTCAATGAAATTCAGCAACTTCAGTCGTATAACTCAAATTCAAATGACAACTACGACGACGTATTAAACAATGCGGAGGTTGCGATGAATGACCCGAGGCTCATTGAAGCCATACGGTAATTTCGTATGCT
>JAQIVE010007294.1:0-10602 GCA_034698285.1 Sminthurinus bimaculatus
TGCATGCATTTTCCAATCGAAATGCATGCTATGGGTTTGTTTTGAATAGTGCTGCACTTTGAATTGTCCGTCGGCGCAAATTCAAAATGAAAACCGTAGTGCGGCTGCAGCACAATTCAAGCATTTACGGTATATGTACAATGTACACATTACACATGTCTACGAAATCAACTGTACAGCGTACAGAGAGAACTGAATAAATAGTTTTCTAGCCATTGACCAGTCGACATTTGGGTATATTAATCATATTTACGACTTTCAATTCCAGAGACGACAGAAACTTTATATAAGGCATAATTTGGAAAAAAAATGACAATCAAGTAACACACGCCTCATCAGACATAATTTAATAAGCTTCTCGATTTACGATTTTCGACGTAGAGGCAGTTATAATCGAATTTTACAAAGATGTTGCGTTGATGCAAGTACCCAAAACACACAGGGGGGAATTCCCATTATGCGTACACATTTTAAATAGCTATATATTATATACGACTCGGAAATGAAATTTATGTATACGTTCTGTGTATCCATTTTATACAAAAAAGGATAATATATATGGTGCAAATTTTGCAAAATTCGATGAGCATGGTGCAAAAGTGCGTAATTGAGTGGATTGATCAGCTTTTTAATGTCAAGGTCACGAGATTTTAGTCAAGTTGAACAGATGCAGATACCTGTCTACTGTCTACAGGCAGCTGTACACAAGTACACAAGCATAATGCATGCAGCCAGTTAACAGTTGTAAGTATTCGTAAAGTGTTATGTACGTAATACATAATACATAATGTATGAAAATGTATGACTATGAACGCACTTTATTTTCTTGTGTCTACATGGCAAAATCTCTCTTAACGCCTCATTCATAAGTTGTTGATTTTTGACAATCGCCTTGAAATTCCGTAATATTAGCTTGGCGCAAACTACATCATATAAATCCAAAAAAAAACTTCTCTACGGTTATTCTGCTACTCTGTCACATCAATGCTGACATAATGCTGACATTGCAAAAAGGAAGCAATGGGGTATTATAATCAGTTTTATAATTTTTTAGCTAACATAAAAATATTTACTTTGTTTACTCGTTTTAATCTTTTTAATAAGTAAGCGTTAGTCATAAAGTTATTTGACGAGTAATGTTCATCATTGAATGTCACAACTGATTACCTTCGTCAAAAATTGATGCTGAGTGTTAATTAAATCGCAATACAGATATTGATGTATTGGTATGGACAATCAACAGAGATTAAATCTAAGAATGAAACATTATCAGCATCAACAGGAAGAAAAAAACTGGCTCATTTCCCCCACTGATCAAATCAACAAGTTATTGTGTACATATAATGTGTAAGTGTGTACCGTGTACTATACAGATTACAGATAGCCTTTAGTTTAGCTGATTTCCAAATTATGTAAGTAGATACTAACTTACATATTTACATACTTTTGTTCGCAAGTTTGTACAATAATCGTTACCTGGACTGATTTTTTGTAACTCTTACATGAGCATGTATATATGCCTACATTGTATTGGTTTCTTCATTTTAGCCTACGTGACCTGATCACTTTGGCACTGGCACTGACATTGACATTGGCATTGCTTTGTCTTGGTATACAAGCATGCATTAATGTACATATACCTGTCTCTGGATGAAGCACATAAGGAACCTTTTATTTCGTGCGTGTGTGTTTGTAAACATAGACAATGAGCTGATCATTGAATTAAACAATTTACGTATTAAATAAGAGCCCACACGCACCTTCAAAATAAATCCCTCGTTACGACTTAACCTTGCCCATGTAAATCTATATGTATGCCTTCCCATTTATATATGTAACATAGCCTACATTTTTTACGATAACAACACGAAAAGTTATCTAACAAGTTTTCATGATTGTTTACAATAATATTATTGTTATACATTTAAAAAAAGCTGTCATCTGTCGGAAAATGTACTTGAGCGCTATTTTTTTACATGCTTGGAACAAATGTGCAATTAACTGAAAAATAATTGGCGTCATTTTAGTGTATTTTCCCTCATATTACGTTTGGAAAACAATTGGTAGGTACTCATGGGCTGAATTAAATTGAGGCTTGATTGTCAATCTTTCACCAATAAAAAGAAGGTAATCTTCATAAGACAGCATTAAAAACAGAACAAACAATAAAATGTGTGTAAATAAAGTAGGTAACTACATATAGTTACATTAGCCAGATTTCACAGCATGTCTCATTATTAAGAACAAGTTGAAGCCTTAATGATGGGCATGGTTACAATTCGACAAGTAGTTAGTCACATTTGTCCAGGAAAATTGGACTGGGAATCCCAGGCTTTGGATGTACAAAAAACTAAGATAAACGATGGTCAAATCGTCATGTACGCTGTACGCTTATTTAATGTTGTACCATTAGAGGTACATACAATAATATATGCATGCACATATACGTAGTAGGCACACGCATTGTTGGTTCTTTGTTTTCGTTGAAGCTAGCCCCTCGAAAACAAGTTGGCGAGAGGACGAAAACCACGAGTGAATTTGCAATGTGGTCGTCCATTCATACACGCTCAACTATCTGAACTCTGGACAAAAAGTCCAGTTGGCCTGCATATGTACTACCGTAAACGTGTCTGACTTCCTCATATCTCATACAGTTAATTGTGTCGTACTATTTAGGATATTCACTGGTTCTGGGTTCTGGGTTCTGGAGTCTGAACCGATCGCCTCTACATAAGTGCAAGCTAGTATTTTGCTTACGATTAGCATTGAAGCATTAGAATGCATTGCTGCTTCTATGTGTATGCTGACGAAGGAAAAATCATTTCTGGTGAAATATAATAATCAGTGATTGTGCAGCTAATCTAAACTTAATATGGATGAAAGTTGACTATATCCAGTTTTATTCGTGTGAAAATTAAAAAAGTGGAACGTGTTATTTATTCAAAGCTCCAAGTAAAAATCAGATTTCAACATGATTTCAGACCTTTCTCTCGTACTAGTCGGTCTTTCCTTTTTCCTAACGGCCGTGTCCATTTTACAAAGGAATTTTAAAAAGCAAGCAAAATTACTACTATGGGACGACAGGAAGAAAACAAAACATTTGCCAGTTCCAAGTGCGAACCTTTGATACCTTTAATGTTGATAAGTGATACTAATGTAGCATTAAAATTGACAAACTGCAATTTTTCAGCATAAAAAAATAGTAAAATATGTTATGTTTAAACTTTAATTCCGTAGCTGTGGGTCTGCTGACATGTATAAAAATGGCCATTCGAGGTGGATTCAGTTGTGCAGGAACGTTTGCGGAACTAGGAAAACTCGGGCCCATGGTTGTAGTATCCGTAAAATGGCTGCATATAAAGTAATCTTAAAGAGAGAAAAATCTACTTCATTCAGAACTAAACTGATCGTTATCAGTGCCATGCATGTTTGAGGGTTTCTGCAACATATTCCGGATTACAGATTCCCTACACTGCTACGATAACATGTGTATTACATTATTTGAAGTGTTATTTTGCTTTCAATACAGAATCCTATTTATCAATGACTTGGCATTGGCTAAGGATCTCTTTCAAAACCCAATATTTTGCGGTAGACTCACAAACGAAATTTGGACTTACTATGCTCAAGGGAATAATGGACTGCTGTCTGCAAATGGGACTCACTATGAAGAGCAAAGAAAATTTATAAGGAGGAGGCTGAAAGGTTGATTTCGAAACAGTTGTAAAATATGCCGTCCACCATTTTACGTTGTGCTTTTATGTATGTGCATGCTAATGCTGTAATGCTATAGCTATACAAAGCAATTACTTTGATACTGAATTCAAAATAGATGCGGGTTTCGGTACAAAATCCATGGAGTCGTTCATTACAACAGAAATTGACGACCTTTTGGAGTTTTTCAAGGAGAATGAAAACAAAGTTCTTTCCCCAAATAAGATATTTTACCAGCCAATTTTAAATACGTTATGGATGATTATTGCAGGCCAACGGTGAGAATGTTTTTAGAAAATTAACCCCTTTTCTATGTTAATTCTATGGCGACCCTTTAAACCTCTTAACCCTTCAAAAATTGTTCAATTATATGTTTTAGATTTTCGAATACTGACAATGAAATGAGCCGACTCGCTCTGCGACTGTTCGAGTAAGTACCCACACTACGTTTATATTGCATACATATCCGTAATAAAAGCAAAGTTTTCACACGCACAATATAAACTACTACATATTAGGTATATCAATTTTTTAATTGTAAAATGCTGCTAATCTGCTAATTTCAGTTGCATGGCCCGGTCTTATTCTGGCTCTGATGCCCGTAATATACATTCATACGTACCATCTCATTTCATTGCCACTTAACAGTACCTATTTGTCGGATGTACAGTTACTGGTTACGTTAAACATTAGACTAGTAGTCATAAACATTTGCGAGCAATAAAAATATAATGAAACTCTTTTATTTTAAAGTCCTTATGGCTCAAGGCGACCCTATAATAGGAAAACATCAATTTGACAAGTACATCCGGGAGTCAAAATGGATGCCTTCATTTATCTTTCCCGGTCTAAGAACAATGGCAGGTAACTTTAGTAATTAAATAATGTTTCCCTTGGCAAAGTGAGCAGTGAGCAATAAATAGCAAAATAAAGTCGAAAGTAATTTTTAAAAGCATTTTAATTAATTTGATTTTTATGATAGCCAGTCTTGAGGATTTGAGAGGCTTCTTTGACAAAATGATTGGAGAAAAGCAAGCTTCACTCAAGATGACAGATGACCCCGGAGACTTTGTTACGGCCTATTTACAAGCCATTGAAAGTACAACGAATGAAAACTCGACCTTTTATAAAGACAAAGGGTGTAAGTAAACAATAGGCAATAGAAATGGCTGGAACAGTACCACGTAATTTTGACAGAATATTATTAAATAAGCTCCCAAGGGCCTTATTTATTGAAAAACAAGAGTTTACGAACTTTGTGATTTACAAAAAAATCTTACATTGAAAAATGATTATACTTTGCAGTTTTGAATTTGAAGGCCGTACTCGTAGATTTTTTTATGGCAGGAGGTAATAAATGTTTTTATCAAAAAAAATATGTTGTATATGTATATAACAATGCTTGCTCATCAACTGATAAATTTTCTATCAAGGGGACACAACTTCTACAATGTTATCCTGGTGCATGCTCATGTTGGTTCGGAATCCCGAAGTTCAAAAGAAAATTCAAGACGAAATTGATACAATCGTTGGACCAGAACGACGTCCAAACTTGAATGACAGACCAAAGTTTGCACCTGTTTTTTATACAATATTTAAAAACTATGTTAAAATTCCTACCTTGGTTCTTATGCTAGAAAATTTCATTCATTTCTCATTCTATATTGATTTAAAAACCTTGTCTGCTAACATGTTGCTATTGTGTTCCCAGGTGTGCCTATACGGAGGCATTTATCCACGAAACTTTGAGAACAAACTCGGTGACCAACGGCAGCGTTCCTCATTGTACTATCGAAGAGGCCATCGTAGGACCCTATCTTGTGGAAAAAGGGACAATGACTCTGCTAAACATTGCCGCCATTCACCACAACCCAAAGTATTGGGACGACCCAAAGTCGTTTCGCCCAGAGAGGTTAGATTTCAAAAATAAATGGATGGAAAAGATTGAAAAATACAAATGGAACAACAATCATAATGATTTTCTTTATGATTTAAGGTTCCTCAGTCCAGACGGAACAACTTTTGTAAAAAATGAGGCCATGGTAGCATTTTCCATCGGACGAAGACGATGTACTGGTGAACAACTGGCTAAAGGTGAGTCTTTTCATTATCATGCAATATGGACAATGTACGAACTACATACATTCGTGGAAAAAGGAAACCCATTTGCTGACATAATTATTATCTGAGCAAGATATGATGCGGAGTAATTTTGTTTTATTTTAGACAATTTGTTCCTAGTAGTAAGCTCAATCCTTCAAAAGTTTGACTTGAAGAAAGATCCACGTTCAAAGAAACTGCCCTCATCTGCCGCACAATACTCGGCTGTTCACACTCCCCAAAAATACTACATGACCGTCGAAAGTCGAAAATTCAGTGATAGCTTATAACTTCTGATGATGATGATAAGAGAAGGCCCAAATGCGGATTAATTTTAAGTATTATTTACTTTTTAGCTGTTATACTTTTATGTTTTATAATGTACAACTACATGCATCATACATTTATATGCGGACAAAAGTATTTAATCGTTGTGTAAAATAAATGTCGCTGGTGATGTCTGGGGTAAAACACATGTCTGGACTAAATCTACAACGTTATGTGTGTAGTGTGTACCTCAGTAATCGTTTAGTCGTTTAGTAAAAAGTAAAGTGTACATATGTATGCATAAAAATTAAAAATCCAATACAAGTGTTGTTCAAAACAATTTAGCTGTGCTAAATCTGAAAAAGGGTTCAACAATGTCACGTGGTATAATGTTATGCATTTTTATGCATTTGTGGTTTGCAAAATAGCAAACGTTTACAAACAATTTCATGCATACCCACTCCCATTTTTGCACAACACATCATATGCAGTGTTTGTGCAATTCTATGGACTTTGAAGTTTTCATAAACATGAGACATTTGTCATCGCCCGGTTTCCTGTAAGCCTGCATATTGAACATACATATCTATGCATAATATGTATTTATATGCATAGCTAAAACTATATTTTACATTTTACAATATTTATTCCATGCACTAAAGTAAGCAGAATTCTGCTTGTGAATTTTCCCATGCATATTTGTTATTTGTATTCTAACGACAAGATAGATCGTCGATTGTTAATCAGTATATAAAATTATTGATTCAACAAACTTCCCTCAAGGAACCCTGGAAAAAACCTTGACTGACTTCAAATTAAAAATTTTTTCAGTAAGAAAAATTATTTTAATACATTTACTTTAGTTTTTAAAAAGTTAATTTTCATCTCTCTTTCCTCAACGTAGCAAAATAAACCCTTGTAACTTCTCAAAGGAGTGTGCGTCAATAGAGGTTTTCTGATGTCCAAAAGTTCAAAACATTGAATTTAATCAGTGTAACATTTCACGAAATTGACGCTTAGGTACACTTGTACTATGTTTGTATGTATTGTGTTAATTAGACTTTTCAACTTGTATGTATCGTTCGATAATCAATTGCTGCCACAATAAGCATTTTAAATATAGCAAAGAGGCTTTAATTCTTAATTCATTGAAAATTTCAGATATGCAAGGCAACTAATTGTACGTAAATTCAATTTTGTTTTCAGCTGACTCAGTGTGGAAATGAAAAACATGAAGTCATCGCCAGTATTATGTATCATTGCCCTGTTGTTACTGAATCTTATAGGGGAATCCAATGCAATGATATACAAGGGAAATTCTCCGTTTCGTCAATTTATCTCCTATTATTTCTCATATTCGGCGGGTCTAGAAGGCAGCAACCCAAAACACAATAACCGCTATTATCCTGCAGATAATGAGAGTGAACTGAAATACCAATATCAAGTTGAAACTGCAAGTTTTGACAGTACGAGTAATCGATTTTACACCTATAATTCCAACAAAGATACGAAAGAGCACCAGGAAGGAAAGAATGAAATGTTATCTTCAGCACCACCCCAAACAACAACAACAACAATGACAACGGGAAATCAAAACAAAAAATCAGTGCTCAGTGTAAAAAATGACTTGTGTGACTTTTACGGAACGTTTGATTCTGATAAGATTGACGATAAGAACTATTTTCGTCAGTGTGACACAATGGAAACAAACTTAATTTGTTATCCGCCTAAACCAAGCCACAGCTTATTTTATCAACAAAGTCAGTGTGACTGTTTTAGTTGGAGGAAAATTAAGAGTGACTCAAAGGTTGAGACGGCCATTTTCTCGGAAACGGATCCAGCTGTTAAACGCCTATTGATTGACCTCGCCGACTTTTTAAACATTGAAATGGAGTGGGATGAAATCAGCGGATCGTGTAAAAGTCAAAATACTAGTGCCTGCTTAGTTCCAGCTACTTTGGACTCAACAACCACTTCAGACTATACTTATGACTATGAGTATTATTATGATTACAGCTCAAATGTGGAGCCTGATTTTGCTCAGGAATTGCTCCCTGCTAGCTGTGCCGCTAATTTAACTTGTCAGGAAGTTAATTCTGGTGGTTTTCTCATTGGTCGCTGTCTTCCATGAGTAATGTAAATGTATGTATGATGTACCCTTAGTAAAAAACACGATATACTTCTTCAGCTTTTTTCTAAGGGTATCTACATACATGTTATTATATATTTAAGATATTAAATACTTTTTTTCCAAAATACAAAATGATAAATAAAGCGTAATCTAGCTCACTCAAAAAATTATGAAAAATAGAACATAATATGATAAGAAAAACATTTTTACTTTTGGGGAAAAGCATTTTTGTGTGTTTTCGAAACGATAGATAATTCAATAATAAACAACACTTGTTACAAAAGTATCTATCGTACGGCAAAAGTTAATTGAGGAAAATGTGAGAAACTCTGTGTTTTTTAGTTAGGTATTTATTAGCTATTAGTTTATTCTTATTCTATCAAAAGTATTTATATTTACTCATTTTTTTCGCAAAAAGTAAGTAAATAAGTAAAAACTCAATTATCAGAGGATTAAATGAATAAATAACTCGTATTAATTATTGTAATAGAATTAGAAAAAAGACTTCCTAGACTCACCAAAACAGAGAGTGCTGCTTTCCTTCCTTGCAGTTTTATATTTCAAGCCAAGTTGTAAATATCAACGTAAAAATTTATAAAATTAAAGCGAAAAGAAGTTTCTGATTGAGTTTGAGCACAGTAATTAATTTTGATTTTACTTACTTTGAGCAGAAGATGAAGAAGGTTGCAATTTTTTTCACAATTTTTCTGTTTTTTACAAACTTGACTGTAACTACGCAAAACCAAGGCCTGAACACTCCTTTGAACTTTCGTAATCAAAATCAACCTTCGAGATACAGGAATCCTTGTCATCACCACTACCATAATCGTTCCATTTCATCTTTTCTCAACATTTGTGACTTTGAGGAAACATTTTTAGTTTGTACAAAGACAACTACCAAGAAGCACGTTTGCCAGTGTGCAAATCAACTCCTCTTGATTTCGGTGGATGATGATTATAGTACTGGTAACAAGACAGTGAAATTAGAAATGCAGTGGGACCACCTAAATAGCATTTGTGTGGCTAAACCCTATTCCCCATGTTTGACGACAAGAACAAACGTTGCATCAATTTCATCCTTAGTTCTACATCATCAGGGTCATAAATACCATGAAGCAAACAACAGTGATGTGTATAATAGTTTTAAAGTACGATTAAATGAATTGAAATGCCCGATTGGCTGGATCTGTTCAACAGCTCAAACTCAAAGTGCTGACGGTATCCATGGTATTGGAACTTGTGAATTATCATCATTGCATGGCGAGAAAATCAATGGAGCTACAGTAGACAGTGATCGTCGAACACCTTGGCTTGTTTGGATCATAGCTGGTTTAATCTTGGTGTCTCAATTCGTTTTACTAGCTTGTTTTATAGTCGCGATTGTGTGTATTATTTGTACATTTAGAAAATGCTTTTGTCCTTAAAACTAAAACATGATTGACGGATAGCTACATATAATTTTAAAATACCATTTTGATTTGTTGTACGTGTATCAAGAACATCAAAATCAAAATTAAGAACAAACATTGACATGCGTATAAGAATGTAAGTATGAGTCGATGTGCACAGCAACGTTTATTTTTATACATTTATTAGCATGCATGTGAACATGCAGTAAACAGTTGATAAACAATAAAAAAATGAATATTGTTCGATCGATTTTTTGTTCTCGACACTCGACACTCTCGTCACACTTACACAAGGATGTTTAAAGTGTGCAATTACTTTTCACGACACACGAGTCACATATTATTTAATACAAACTATCGTGTAATAGGTTTAAGCAAAATGGTTATCATTGCAAGTAAATATAAATACATAATGTGCCAAATACGTCAAAGTTGAAGGTATAGATTATAGACTTAATCGATTTGTAAGTTGTAGGTACATAGTACATAGGCATGGAAACGAAAAACTTGTTTAATTATATTAAAATGACATGTGACAATGAAGTATGAATAGTATATATGCTATGAAATTTTATGAATAACAAACGCACAAAATCTTCCAAAAGAACGAAGCGAATATTCAATCCTGCTTATTTTCTGTTTAAATTTTCCAAATCATAAAACCGCAAAATCTTACATCATTCTTATATGCCATGAATAATAAAGCATTTTTCTTTCGTTGCCATTAGAAAAAAATCTTATGAAAGCTTGACACGATTTTGGTCGAAAATATTATCAATTTTCCTCAAATGTTGACGAAATTTGATGAAATATCATGAAACTTTCATAAAAAATTGAATAAAAATCTTGTCAAATTGTATCAAATTTTCATGATATTTGGTAAGATTTTTTTCTAAGGGTATGCATCAGACATGAGCTCGGAACGGGATAATCCCGTCCCGTCCCGTTCCGTCCCGAGTTCGGGACAGGATCGGGACTCCC
>JAQIVE010007295.1:0-10599 GCA_034698285.1 Sminthurinus bimaculatus
TCGCACAGGTGGAAATGACGGGGAGTAGTGTGTTTGATTACATTCATCAGCAGGACCACGCAGAATTGGCCGAACAGCTTGGTCTTGGTCTTGCTCATAACTCTGGTGCTAGTGTTCCTTCTCCTTCTGGATCTGAGGATGGGTCATCCAATTCTGCCACTAATAATCCTGATGGTATGTCAAAAAAATTATCCAAATTAACTTACCGAAAATATGCAGAAGTAACGAATAATAGTCCGAGGAATCGATATTATACCGCTAAAGTAATGAAATAACTAGCGGTTACGACAAAGTCTATCCGTCTAATATGACGGAAAAAACGACAGAGAAAAATAGCCCGCTTATTGCTAGACCTAAATATGTACTTTCGTTCTATCAAACGAATGAGAAAAAGGAAGAGTGAAATAAGGATGATTATGATAAATTGAATGAGAGAAAGAAGAAAGAGAAGGTTAGGAAAAGTAGGGCGGATATACATGCTGATATGGTCACAAAATGTCTTATTACTTACATTACAGCCTGCATGGCCAAGTCTGTACAACAGAGTACAGTGTACAAACAGTGTTTTTGAGACGACAGTCTTACAGGGAGAGAAAGAGCAGGAAAAGTCAGACCGTCTACATTGTACACTGCACACTGTGCACAGTGCACAGTCTACATACATGTAGCTTAAGCATAAGAATAGTGCAGGAAAGGCGGAGAATTCAGTGTGAATAAGAGGGTGAGAAGGCGAGAGATAGAGAGAGAAGGAGAGAACATGAGACTAGATTGCGATCTCATAAAGCAGGGAAAGAAAGAAGAGGGAGAAAGCGGAAGTGTCATTTCTTCGTGATTCGAATTATTTTGAGACGCTCATATCTCATGTTTTAGTACGTGTGAACAATGCCAACTAGTTGGCCAGGGCCAAGGTAGGCAGCAGGAAGGCGAAGGAGAAAGATGAGAAGAGAGCCCCAAGAAAATTGGTGATCCGTGTCAGAGGGCTATGGAATTGATGGCGAATCTCTTAGAAGGCTCGAGACGTGACTTCTACACGTAAAGAGTCCCTTAGGAAATCTCTAGCTTCAATTCTTCTCCGTCTCCTTCTCTATCCATGCATGTGTGGATACATGCACAATATATGTATGCATATATACTAATGTATGTATGTGCTACTCGTTTACAACAGGGCAAGATCTAGACCAAGCTAAACCAAGAAAATGCAAGATATGGTAAAATCTTACCTATCTCTATGTTTTATGTTTATATATCACTTGGATATTATGATATTATGAATGGCATACATGTAGCCATATCTGTTTAGATGCTCCACGGCAAAATTTGGATAGAATTAGCTGCATATACGCATTAGGTTTAAAATTCAATATATTACCGAAATCTTGTAGTGAAACGTCGACAGTATCCGTATCAGGCTCAGAAATGGAAATGAGAGGGAATAGGGAGATCTTTTCATGTTGTACATTGTACATATTATATATATAGTATTTTCATTCTTCTCTCTAACTTTCGCTGAAAAACTGGAGAATCTTAAGAACCAAATGATCTTTACCTGTTCAAAAATATTAAGACTGTAGACTGTAGACATTCATGCGTCAAAACCGCAGGGAAGATAAAAAACCCAATTTGAAACTTAATTTTTTCAATAATGTAATGAATTTTTGTCCTCCTTTAGTCTCATCCCTGATGTCGATAAGTAGTAACGCGGGCTACAAAGGTTTGGACCGAGCCTTTTGCATCCGTATGAAGTCAACACTGACAAAACGAGGATGTCATTTCAAATCTTCTGGTTACAGGGTAAGAATAATTTTTCCAAACTAAATACATTTTCAATTCCTCAACTAACTTTGTTAGCAATCCTGCAAGATTTATTCACCCACTTATCGCAGTATCAGTATTATTTATTAGCACTCGGAATAATTTGGGTTTTAAACATTTAATATTTGGCATTATCCGCTTGTTTGAAACTCGAGTAAATCAAAGGATTGTACTCGTACATACTCTAGAACTAGGAGTAAGAGTAGAATAAATGACAAATGAATAAAGGCATAGGAGAATGGGGAGGGGCAGAATAACCAGGAGTAAAGTTGTACTCGAGTTTATCTAAGTTGTAATTGTGTTGTGGGTGTGAGTTACAAGTTGTAAGCTATGGGTGTGTGTGCGTTTGTAGTTTGTAGTGTGCAGTGGCTGACTGAGCGTGTTTGTTCACTCGTGTTGTTATCTATTGGCGAAACACGGTGTATATGAGTGTACACTAGTCGTGGATCGCTAGTTGGTCCTCTGGGCCTATTTAAAGGCAATTAAAGACAACTTAGGTACAGGATTCCTGTAGAACATAACTTAGATTCCGAGAATGTCATTGATAAGGGAATTTATAATTTTCCTCGCTCTATCCCGATACGCTTAGTTAGTATACAGAGGAAATATATATGTATATGCACACAGAAAGTCAAAGATTTAGATAAACACAAGAATTCGTAGGAATTGTAACTAGAGACTCCATACGTATTTGCATTTATACTTTCATACATTATAATATGCAAACGATTTGCACAATAAGTATGACTATACATTTAGAAATCTTGAGCTGAGGATGCGTCCATACTTATTAGAATTAGGGAAAATGAAAGACATTTTGTCCTTTATGCTGTACAGAAACCAAAACACGATTGTAAATGTCATGTTAATTTTTATTTTTGCAGGTTGTGTTGGTTCTTTGTAAATTGCGACCCCAGTACTCCTTCTCACACACCAGAAAGTCACCTCCACCACTGTTGGGCATGGTAGCCCTGGCCATTGCTCTACCACCTCCATCAGTCCATGAAATCCGACTCGAGTCCGACATGTTCGTCACACGTGTCACCTTTGACTTCCGAATTATCCACTGCGAGCCCAGGTACGTATGCATCTCTTTTATATAAAAAATATTATAGTTTTGTTACGATTTAAATTTGCATTCCGAGACTTGAGATTAGACATAACATAGGCATGAAGTTTTATGTTCACCTATCACCTACACACTGACTTTTACCCATAACTTTTAAGGAGAAAAGAAACTAGTTGAGAACTGTTGTGTACTTAAATGCCTCATGTAAATAATCGTTATTTGTGCATCAGATGCTCTCTTTCTGCAGATTTCGAAGAAGCTAGATAAAAACTTTACGTAGGTACTTATTTGTTTTTTATTTGTAAAACTGCATTTTTATTATTGCCACTTGATCAATAATATTCAGAAACAACTTTTTATAGTGACCCTCTCCTTGTTCTTGTTGAACTTGTGTAAATTTAAATCTGTTTACAAGGCGATCATTCTTCTACTCGGTTCATACTGCGTTCAACGTTCAAGCACATCATTAATCATGATTATCGCATCGGCATTATTACTGCTCTAGAGGCTACTGACTTTTATTTTACTGTTGAATCAGAATGGACCAATTGAAAAAAATGGCCATTTGATCATCTTCTATCTACTACTACGGCCTCAAAATCTCTCGGTTTTTTGTGTTACAAGTTACAAGCATCAAATTATCAATGTATCTAGTATTATACAAAACTGGGGAACAAAAGAAAGTGCATACATTCATACACAAAACAATAAAACATGTTGTTACCTTGTTATCGAAATGAAAGCTCATAAACAAGGTAGCAAGGCAACTTTGTGTACTGTGTACACAGACAGTGTACAGTGTGCACACTGCACACATAACAAGATGAAATGAGTAGATGAAACCCGCTCAAATAAAGTGCATGCATAAAATATGTAAAAAATAGCACGGCGTTCCAAGTTCCAAGTGAGAGCTGGCCTTTCATTTGTCTTTCAAATTAAATTATCGTCTCCTCAACTGCATTTGGTGTAAATACTTAGCTCGGACTAAACATACGAGTACGAGTGAAGAAAATGCAGTTATTGCCTTGTTTGGTAAAAAAATGGAGTTTTCTCTCCTTGCAGACGACTTTATTATGGTTATACACGGAAAAAAGAGCAAATAATCATATGATTAACAATAAGTGAGCATAATTTGATGTGTTGTAAAAAGATTGTAGATATCTATTCAATGTTCAATGTTCACTCCAAATTCCCTTGTTGCTGCTGTTGAGCATGACTGTTTGGTTTGTAATTTGTAGGGAAACTGACAACAAGTTTATCGTCGTTCAGAAAAATCGTGGAGCTTCTGTTTTCCCTCTCTTCCTTTTTTGGTCGTGTATACATACATTATGTATTATGTATTATCTTGCTCTCGAATGGAACGCCAAACGCCAATTTCACCCCCTTATAAAATCCATACATCTGTCTTTACCAGTTAATATGTAATATTAGAGTATGGCTCCAACTTTTGTGGTGTGCATTGTTATTACTGCACACCATACACAGATATTCATTATGCGTGAGTAAACGAACCACTCACTGGATTTGATATCATCATCACAAGTGTATGTACAATGTACAGTGCCTTTATGGACATATGTATGTACGATGTACGGTGTCTGATGATGGAGACGGGAGCTGGAAAGATAAGACGAAGAAAGCACATTTTGTCTATTGGCTTCATTGCCGTGTGCAAGTGTTGGTAATTATACATGTGGAAGTAATGGAAGTAATGTGTAATGGTCGGTGGATTTAAATTTTAGGCGTATTGAATATTCCTCACCATGCCCGAGATTATTATAGGTTGCAAATCCAAAGTCGAAAGGGTGTGAAGAAGTGGAGAGAAAGAGGCCGGAGCTTCATGCTCATGTTCATTTTCATTTCCATGTTGATTCTTCATCTTTCTCGTCCTTGCACCATGCATTATACATTATACATATAACATAATATATTATGTAGTTTCTCTCTATTGAGACTTGAGATGGCCTATCGCCTTTAAATATGGGTTAAATCATGCTAAATATGACGGAGACTCCTACTCTTGGATAGGAATCATCGTCATACCTTATACATTATACATGCATTGTACATAACATCTTGTTTTACTTTATATGATAGAACTTCGTATAAACGGTGGTCTCCTCACCGAGCCGACAACATGGTGATTGTGACATGGAGTTCCACACATTATAAACACATTATAATCTAGAGTGTAGAATCTGTAGACACAATCAAGATTTCTCCTCAAGATGATAACTAGCCTTTTTTTGTTTTTTTTGTGCATCGCAAATGTATGTATAATGTATATGCACAAATAATGCATAGTCTCTTGAGAAAAGTTTTAGTCTGCAATCTAAATACAATTTAGACAAAAATCTCGCCGTAATTTCCCAATTTAATTTGATTTTGAAACTAGGAAGATCGTATCAGGGTGCGAGAATTGAGATGAGAGTTTGTATAATGGCAACTGTATAATATCAGATTGTGATGGATATGCAAACACAAACACTTTGAGGGTTAATCGTATATTGAGCAGGGAGAAAAATCTAGCAGCGAAAAAACAACGAGTACTGATGCATACATACACAGAAGGATGGATGATGGAACATGAGTAGGTTGTTTCCTCACAATTAAATTATAAATTGACTTCAATTACGACTGTCGAGGGAAATTTGGGATCCGAGGAAAAATTAAAATGAAATTAAACTCTTGTTGTAAATGTTGTGTTTGTAAATTAACAGGGAGAACATTTCCCTCCACTTTTTATTGGCGAGCCCAACCTCCCCCGACACCTTGTTAGACACCTTGCACATATTGAATAGTAAATGCGCTGCTACTGGCACAGTCCAAAGCAGTGCATGCAAAATCTTCAAAAATAGGGATAAATTTACCAAAATTTTGAAGTTTAACCTTACCCTATGTACAATATTTTGTATTTTTGCTACAGTCTAACGAAATGTTTGAAGAAGAATCTTGCTTTCAAAGATATCCAAAACATTTTATGATATTTATTACATGGGTTTTTTCTTGTTACACAAAATCGGATCTAGTCTATAGTCTGGTTTAGTTAAAGTATCTAGATTGAGAGGATGAAATTTTAAAGTTGGTAATGCATATAATTGCAATAATAACAATGATAATAATGAAATCCAAAGTCCAACTAACCTCTGATTTACATATTTACGAGCTGAATCAATTATGACAGTGTAAATTATATGTGTACAATTTCCTCCCGGTTGCCCAATTATTACACGGAGAGAAAGAGAGAGAGATAGGAGGATGTCTCGCTCCCTCTTTCCCTCACTCCTTGAGATATGTAAATAGGTTGGCTAATAAATACTGACTGGAGAATGCACATCTCTCTATTTCATTCTTGAACTTTCTGCTACAATTATGATACCATAAAACGATTTACCTATCAGCTTGCATTAAAAAGCTGGCATGAAAAATGAAAAGAACAAACCAAACTGCACTGCACAACCAGTACCAGTAACCAGTATAGTATAGGCAGACTATAGACATCTACATTTCATGTACATTGTACATTGACCATTTTTACGCTGCCAATAAACTCTTTGTACTTGTACATTGTACATGCATTATAATGTAATACATAATGTTATGTGATAATATTGTATTAAATGCATAAAATAAATGTATGCATGCATAATAGGTTTGATATATAACTGAAAAAATACTGGTTGGCTAGATCCTCGTAAGCATATTATATTATACTCACATCTTCTGTGGTTAACTAGTAATGAGATGATGGCTTTGATTTGTGAGGTGATAATCAATCACACTCTACTCGTGTAAAAAGGGGTAATCCAAGCTGAATACTGCATGTTGAATGAGAGTTACAAGTTGCACAGAAGAAGCTCTAATGTATAAGTACCCATAAGTAATGTATGTATGTATACTATATTACACGTGTATCGAAAAGCAAAGAAGAAACTCACTGTACAATTATGTGTGCAGTGTGTAGGTCGTCCGGTTAGATTAATCTTGCGAGTGGAAACTATAATTTTTGAAAGTGGGAGAGAGAAAAGAGGAAGGTGAAAATATTCTTTCTCTTGTTGTTGCATCTTTATCTTCTTCTGTAGGTACTTTGAAAGTACAGAAGAAAACGAAGCGATTGCCAAAAGAACTTCTCTTTCTTTAGTTTGTATAGTTTAGGAGGCAAATTTTTAGAGTAGATTATATTGTACTATTGTTTACTGCAGATATATGTATCAAGGGAGCGAAATAAATTAGAGATAGGGAGAAGAGAGAACCTACAAAAATCTTCTCTCTTCTAAATATCAGTGCCATCTTTTTTTCTACTATCACATGTAATATTTAACATTTAATGACAAGTATATAAACTTGATTATTGCTTATTACATTGCACCGATGATTTACTTATAAAATACAGAGTACAGAGGTATCGAGTATAGAAACAGCACAGCAAATGGCAAATTTTGTGCATATATGATTTGACAAAGATGATGACAGGGAGCTGGGGGTTGTTTTGTTTTTACATGGGTATCAGAAGCTGTAAAAAGTAGATAGAGTTTTAATACAAAGCTAATTTATTCAATAGCGTTATCAAAGAATCCATCTTCAATGTTCACTGGTGTCGATTTCTTTAACTCAGAACAAGGGGTTAAATTCAAATTTTTATAAAATGCAAGAAATTCACTAGCTGTAAACAGAAAGGAGGGGGGTGAGAAAAAGCACTTGATAGATGTACATTAAAAAGTGTGATACAGCGGCAGTTGTCATAATATTCTTCTGTAATTTCAAATTTATAAAGCAGCTGTAAGGAATACAGATTAACCAGTTCCTTTTTTGTTTTTGTGTGCTGTAAAATCAAATTAACATGGTTTTTCTACAAGAGACAATAAGATGATATGCATATGATGTACGCATTTCATCGAAATTTGGGAGTTATTGATAAAGATTATGAACACTACGTATTAGACTGTATATTGTATATACAGTTGATAAACACAAATTGAATTAATTTTGTTTCTTTTCTCGGTTTTTGTCAAACAGAGTTTCGGAGTTACTGGACTACTCATCTGAGGAACTAACAGGAAGGAACTTGTACTCCCTCTGCCATGGAGAAGACGTGAACAAACTTCGAAAGACTCATGTCGACTGTAAGTTGATTGTTTCAAGTTTCTCGTAGAAATAGAAACCACGGTTAATCTTAATGAGCTTGAAAAATTGTAGAAATGATATTTATTGGTGATTCTAATGCGCTACATAAAAGAGAAGGGCTGGGGCTTCGATTTCCGGATAAAATTATGTAGAAATAAAATTTATGCTTCCTTAAAATCTGGAAATTCGCTTTAAAGCCTAATGGTTGAGAACTCTTGCTCGTGTGTTTACGGTTTTCGGCATTAGGGCTCATGTTTTTCGGTTTGTGTTTTTTTAAAACAATAATTTTTTGTTTTGTTCAACTATAAAAATAAAGGATCAAGCAAACTTGATTTCCTATCATAATCCGTTGGAAAAACTGAAAAAAGTTGCAAATTGTAGAAGTTATGGCTGGAGGTTGATATAAAAGTAGGAAAAAAGTGGGGAAAAGTGGAAAAAAGAATGTTCGGGAATTTATTTAAAATAGTAACTTTTGACTTTGGCCGGCAAAAAAAAGAAAGGATACTCAGAATTTGATGCTCTTTCATAATCCGATTTTTAATTTTAAAAAAGTTGAAAAATGTAGAAGTTATGGATGTATTTTGGTCGAAAATTTGGGAAAAAAAGTTTTGGGAATTTTTTAAAAATAGTAATTTTTGACCTGGCTCAAAATAAAAAATAAAGGATCAAGAACATTTGATGTCCTTTCAGAATCCGTCGACAAAATTGAAAAAAGTTGAAAAATGTAGAAGTTATGGTTGGAGGTCTGTCTGAAACCTTGATCGCGCTCCCACCCGCAAGGGGTGGGTTAGAAATTTTTTTCAAAAACACAGTATGACTAAGTTTGACATGGGGAACAAGAATATGTGATCAAAAAAATATTATCTCGCAAACATTTCCTGAGTCCTGGTTTGGGTTTGGAGCTTTACGTACATAAAATCCGCCTTTTCTCTATACATACAAATACTTTATCCTATTTTTGTCATGTGAAAGCACAGCAGTTATAGATTTCAACTTCTCTTTCCTTGTCTGTGGATTTTGTTGGAGGTTTTGAATTAGGGGATTGACTGCCTGTTTATGTATGTAACTACGTGTGTATAATATGCTGGATTTTGCGGACGATTCCGAATTGTACAAGGGGAATCGGGAAAGAACATGTTCTACTAGATTTAAACAAGTAAAAATCTGTGTGGTCTTTGAGTCGAAGCTAGCAATGAGAAAAGCAAGCAACGAGAAGGCAGAAGAGGATTAAAAACAAGGGAGAAAGAAAAAACAGGCTTTCACAGATTTTATTTTGGGGTTTTACGACTCTCCATCCTCTTTTTTACTACTTACAACTCCAACTCACAACTTTTCCCTGTCTATACAAAATGGTGAGACTACGTATGTATTTAGGTATCTATATATGTATGCAGTGTAGACCCACACGCACACTCTAACAAAAATTTGACGCTGACAGCAACTGTTTCCTCAATTCTGTACCAGGATGGATTTTCGCTCCCTATACTGATTTCTACACTTTCTCGAGTTGGAATTTTCAGATGATGGACGTACAATATAATATTGCAGATATAAAGCCGCGTGCACAATATTTTACAAAGAGAGATAGATAAAATGAAATAAAATGTGGAATCTAACAAGACAAGGATGTTTTTGTTCCCTTTTTGATACATTTTATATTTCTCGCTGTTCAGTGTATACTGTGTTTGTGTTTAGCTTGGATTGGTTTGATTTGAGTTCCCTCCTTCTTATCACTCTTCGCCATTTCAGGTTTGATATATTATAGCAAGCTCAATATTTATAATAGGATTCAAGAAATAAAGTCAGAGGAAAGCCGTATGCCCATGTGGATTCGAGGAATTGGATAAAAAACCAAGTCGTGACAGCAAAAGTGTTATTTCTTCGGGTAATTGTATAGCATTTTGATCAGACGTTGACTGAAAAATGGTATTTAAATAGTAAAAAAGCGGATTTTGTTTATACAGATAGACAAGCAGTACTAAATTATGAATGGACCATTTGTCCAATAGAATATTGCATATTATACACAGTTGAATAGAGTAATTTTCTTTACTTTCTGACTATCTGTTCAAAAAATTAAATAAAAGGAACGTAGGAAAATAGGATACAAACAAGTCATGCGAAAAAAACGCAGAGTCTTTATTTACCATGAGCAATATTTTTAAAGTCAATAATCTCCCTACCTTTTTGTATTACAATATTTTGTGTTTAAATATTATACAAGTGGAGAAGTATTTTTTGTTCAATATCTTTTAAATTTAAATCAATGGGCGTCTTTCAAAATAGGGGCACTTGGAACTACCAGATGATCCAACAAATATTGATTCAAATTACTCGTCCGCAACATCTTTTGATTTTGAATTTGTTTAAACGGTAACACTTTCAAAACCTTTTAGGTAACCACGAAGTAAAAAATGAAAGTATACACCAATCCTTCGAAAACAAAACATATTTGAGTATGCTAAAAGCTGTCGACACGGAGTGCGACGTATTTTATTACTGTTTACAAAAATACGTGCATTTTAATCAGTATATATTTGCTGCAGACTAAACGAAAAAGTGTCGCCGAATCGCACCCTACAGGTCTTGTAAGC
>JAQIVE010007296.1:0-10597 GCA_034698285.1 Sminthurinus bimaculatus
GTCCGGGGCTTATTGATTTCTTATATGTACATTCATGTATGAATGTATATGCGTTCATTTATTCTATAACGTTATTTATGTGATATCTTATTAAAAACACGTGCACATTTTTTATGAAATCTATAGAAATAGGGGGCAGACCGACGGCGCAGGAATTTTATTCCATATTATTCTATATTTTAGTAATACTTTTTCATTTTGATAGCCGAAACCATGAAAAATCAGATTGTACAAAGTCCAGATTCGAAGCAGCCCAACTTGTCTCTTTTAAGGACAAGACAAGACAAGGCAAGGTTGCAGGCAAAAAAAGGAGAAAGGGAGAAGACATACCGAAAAAGCAAAGAGAAATGGTCAGACAACATCTTTCAAAGCCATTAGTAAGGAAAGGCAACTTGTGAAGGTTTCATCTAGTTATTTCTGTATATATTAAAAACGCCGGACAACTTTTCAACTTCCAGAGCAAAAAAGAAGAAGATACCTCGAATCCCAAGGAGATTGTGCAACTACTTGGGGAAAAAATAGGGAAAGAAGAATCCAGGCTGGACTTTTTTTATACACATATCCACATATCAATGCAGATATGTATAAGCTTGCATATTGTAGGATACTTATGTAAATACTTATGTCGGTTAAAGGAGGGAACAGGAAGAGGAAGAGGAACAAGAGTCGCAGGAGAATTTCAAAGTGGCTGCTCAAAGCAAAAAAGTATATTCATAGTACATTGAGCTTCTTTAACCCATACTGTCTGCATAGATTGTAGCATGTGGAAGATGCAAAGCAGGACAACGATGTATAAATCATACGCTCATCTGATTCCCTATACACTATACAATATACACAAATACATTACATGAGTAGATACTCGTGCAACTGCCCGCCTGTCAAGATATTTGATAGCTGATGCAACTTGGAAGTCCTCCTCGTCGTCGTCCTCATCTCCATCCTTTTTTCCCTTCCTCCTCTTCTGTCACATCATTTTAACTGACACAAAAAAGGAACAAGTAACTCTGTATGTAAGTATGTAAGTATGCCGCTGGAGATACACACCAGAATTGTATACTATTTAGTCTGTACATGGATATGGCCGTGCAATAATACACAAAAAAAGTACAAAAGACGAGACAGGCAAGAGCCTGGAGTCACAGGGACAAAGTCCTGGAGAAGTGACAAGATGGAGCAGAAAAAGAAGCAGAAGAAGAAAGAATGGAGATGATGTCTGCAGACAATATATTATATTATATTTCAAGGATGTTCAACCACAATGAATTCTTATTCTATTATTATCCATGTGTGCATCTTCCTCATTTCTATGTATGTATGTACCGATAAAAAGGTAAATGCAGCTATGCACAATCTTATGTATCTTTTACGTACATACATTGTACATATTCTATTCTGTACAGAATCTGTGTGTAGAATGAGCATATGCGCCGTGGCTCCTTTTGAAATGAGATAAGTTCCGGTTCCATGTCAAAGAACTTCCTCCGCCGTCCCTAGTCAGATATTTATATGCATAAATTATACAATGCACCCGTATGTCTTCCAGCCATGTACAGATAATTCGTATGAAAGTCCCTTCTCTGTAAACTGTATACCAAGTTAATGTGGGACTGCATATTCATCCACTTTCACAGCTATGCCAAGGACTTTTTAGCACGAAATTCAACGGACCGTTTTACTCTCCATTTTATGCAAATTTTAATTCACTGGCCGTATATGAATATTCAGATTCAACATTCAACAACACGCCCTGCACTCTGTCCTCTAGGCATTAAAATGTGAAAGGTTTTTTCTCCCTATATTTCCCTTCCTCCAGCTTGCAAAGTAAGCAAGTATTTGAAATGTTGTTGATTTTGATGGAAATTGGAAATCTGGTCCTTTCAACAAGGGCACGTGTACAATGTACATTATATCTATTTTATTATATGAACATCAAATGGGCAAATTTTTCTTTCTTCCTCTTTTTATAAAAATGATGGAGACGAGAAAGGGCAGTTTTCATTTGGTACTCAAATCTCGATTTAGTTATACACAAAAAATGTATGGGGAAATTTTTTTGCCAGTGGACATGGACATGGGCAGTGTCTCGATTATCGACAGGACGAGACAGCCCACTGTCGTTATCCCAGTGTCACTGTCATACGTATGTATGTATGTACGCTTGACATTCTCCTTTTCTTCCTCATTCTCACTCGCACTCGCACTCAAACTCTAGAAGAGTTTTTGCTTGACAGGAAAAAACGTGGATTTTTTGTCCCAAGGACGACAAAGACGACAGGTCTAGAGCCGAATGTCGCCTTGAACAGGCAGATAAAGAGAAAGAGCGAGTGAGAGAGAGAGAGCAAGACAATGGAAAAGGAATAAGAAAAACAAAACAGACGTCTTATCACGTCGTCCTCCTTCTTCTTACGCTCTCCACACTCCAAACTCCACACACATCATATTTATATACGAACACGCGAGCAAAAAATTGTCTCCATCTGTAATAATATGTAATTCTGTTGAGATTTCGAATGAGGAAAAAATTCTCGTGATCTGGAGATTTTGCTGTTTTGATTAAATCCAGAAATTTGTACTGCATGCAGAGTAATTTGCAAAACGAAACTTGAGTTGTTTCAAAGTCGTTACTTGAATTCCTGAACCTTAAAAGTGTCAAACTTCTTAACATGTACAATATACAGATGCAGTAAAACGAGTTTTTACAGAAAGTGTATAAAATTGTATGCAAAGCCTCGTTAATGTCCCAGATGTTACAGATACAGACAGACATACATACATTATATAAATCTATTCCCTTCGATTCGATTCGATTGAGTTGGGTTCGTTTTGGTTTTGGTTTCGGTTAGATTTTGTCTCCTTTGTCGTTCTGCTCCTTTGATGGGGAGCGAGTGAGCGAGTGAGCGAGCGTCTGGATGGGTAGTGAAAGGAGTTGCAGGAAAAGGAGGTGGAGGAGTAGGCGTAGGATGAGGATGAGGTGGAAAACCGGGGAAAGAAGACGAAGAAGATGGAAAAGGAGAAACTCTATCTGTAAATGGCTCTCTTTGACTCTATCAAGCTGGATGGCTGACTGTCTCACTGGCTGGGGATTCTATTTGTAATACTTGTACTCATATACACGTGTATCTTTCTATATAGTTAAGTATAGCAGTAATATGTTACGTGTTTGTATCGAACTTTTGCAATAGTAGCAACAAAATAAAGGACTCTTACATACACTACATAAGGTAGAATAGAGCAGAGGACAGTAGAGAACGTCATGTTAAACGGAGGATGAAGCAGCATCTCCATGGTTGCATGAAACTACGCGCTTTCTCTCTTCCTTTCTCCCTTCTTGACACACACGCGTATACATTATACATACATACATACATGCAATATACGTACACACTTATAAATAGAATACACGTGAAACTGGTTGCTGCTTTCTCCCTTTGTGCGCCTTTCACTACTACAACTACGAATGCTACTTGACTGTATACAAACTCCAGTACAAATGATCTTTCTCTCTTTCCTCTCCCCCGCTATTCCAGTAGCTTCACTATTCACTATACGTACGTATCATGTATGTGCTTGAGTTCCAACTCCAGATCTAGTTCCAGTGCAATACAATACAATACAACACAGCACAATACGGCACAGACCAGTACACTATGGTTTTATATATCCAACTTTCTCTCTCCAGCTTCAACTTGAGCGGCAGCTCTCCAACTCTAACTGGAGAAGAAAACAGAAGAGAGAGAGAGAGACGGGAAAAGCCAAGAGCCGCCAACTAGTTTAGTGTGTTTATGTGTGCTTTCTCCATCTCTGCTCCTCTCCTTGGCTCTCTTGTGAATCAATACCAGGATGCATGAATACATACTTATTTACCTACTTGCTCTACTCACGTACAAGTTCATACGTTCATCGTACATACTTAGCGAATGCACGAGCAAAACTTGGCCAATCTTTTCCATCCTTACTGTTACCCGGAATTTCTCCTCGCTAAATACCTAGAATTTACAGAGAAATTCACGCATGTATGTACCTGTGCAATTAAATGGCTGACCATTAGTCCGTCTATATGTATGTGTGTTTGGATTCGTCGAATGGTATGGAAAATCAACGGCCTCTCATCATCTCTCAACTCATTAACCTTTCTCTGATACTGCAATTCAGAATCCGAACCAGAACCAGAATCAGAATTCTCAGCCTCAGTCTCGTTGTTGTTGTTGGAAATTGCAACAGCTCATCTTCACATTGATGCTAAATCCTTTGTCTATTTTCCCAAGGACTGAATTTCAAGAGATCTTGAAATTGAAATTGAATCCCGACTCGGATTTCTACTCAAGTACTTGACATTTTAGAGTAACAGTTCCCATTAGTATTTAGTACTTGATGGTTCATTTACAAGCTCAGGACAGTTGACTGACATTTTATACTCGAATTTTACTCTTACTACTATGTAAATATTTTCAACTCTAGTTGAACTCCCGCCAAAATTCATGAGATGATATCACAAATATTTTGAGAATTGTTTCACGTCAAGCATTTGAATTGCGCAAATATTATTCCCAGGAATTTTTAATTGGAGTGCACCTCCAAACTTAAAAACGTGAAAATCCATTCCAATCGTCATGAATCTGACTTATCAAACAACTATTTAAGTAAGTACAGACGTTACCGTTAATCGGATAAGGCTCTTAAGAAGAAGAGTCTTACAACATCCTCAAGCTCAAGGTATCTTCTTGTCTTTTCTTTTACGTACATTGCATGTATAATGTATATTGTATGCACGTAATTTCTTTAATCCCTCATTTTGAATTTATGAAACTATTTCGAGTGGATGATAATCACTGTTATGATATGAAATGAAATGATATGATACAATAATACATTTGGAAAATAATCGGATGCACATCTACATACTGATATACTTCGATACTTACTAATATGCTGGTAAATCCTGTAATCGTAAGTGGTAAGTAGTTTATGCAGTGCAATACCATGACTATAACACACAAGAGTGGGGTAAAGTAGAGTAGAGCAGAGCATGGAATTTGAATCCGCATTTGGAATAATACTAAATATCCAAATTGAGGTTCAAATCCAAAATTGGCGAGCCATAAGTTGACTACATAAATTACTTTAACGACTCATTCATATCATGCAAGCAATAAGGAGGGACATTCAAAGTGTAGCCATGAGATTTATTCTCCATTTGCCATGTGGAATCCATTTACCATTTACCATTATGCAACTATGTACAGACACACACTGAAAAGCATACGGTCTGGTTCTGGATCTGGATATTCGTGCACTGGATTCTCAAGTTGGTTCTCCATAGAATGGGATACTCGATCTGGATTTTTGCTGTACTTATAAGTATGTATACAACATACAGTATACACTGTGTACAATGTGCGGTTTAGTTTATCTCCTCATCCCTTCTCTTCCTATCATATCCTCCGCCGCCTCTTTCTCTCTTGTTCGCCACCATGCCGGCTTTATATATTATATTATTTTGAAATCTGGCTCCCATTTATTGCATTTGTATAGAGAGGCATAATAAAAGAGAGAGAGGAATGGATTCAGATGCAGAGTGTGTAATAGGTTGGAGGAAGGAAATTCCAAATTTATACAGATACGGTGTCTGGGCCGGTGCCTGCTCTAATACACACCGACAAATTATATTTATACGTTCACAGCAAATCTTCTTCCGCTTCCTCTCCCTGTCAACAGCTCGTAAACATCGAGAGAGAGAGAGAGAGAGAAAGAGCCCCCTGAATACAGAAAATCCAATATGCTCAATTTTGCATATGTTTTCCACTCCGTATATAAATATTTTACAGGTATACTAACTTCCAAAATATGTCAAATATATGTAGAAAATTAAGGAGGTTTTCCACTGATGCTCATTATACCCATTTAAAGACGTGTAATAAACCAAAATTTTAATGACTAAGACTGCTGGGCGTCTCTAATATCAATTGCAGTCATATTGTGGTGAGGACAAATAAATAGATGTTTCTCGCTAATCCAGGACAAGAGCATTATGCAAGGGTGCGCTACATATTATAGGACTGAAAATAATACACTGTAATCCTTATATGGAAACTGATAGTGATAATGGTAAAAATGGGATTTAATTAAACTTGGACAAAAGGAAAATGAGAGTAATCCTGTAGGAATTCGAATCCGCTTCGCAGCCTTGACTTGGACTTGGGAGTCAATTGAAAGAAAATACTGATGTAGTTTATACATTCAGTGGGATTTCAGTATAGGCAGTAAGCTCATGCATGTAGATTGAGACGAAGGTTTACTATAAACATGGTTGAAATATGTATACTGTATATGCTCGCTGTTTCCTTGGTATCCTTGATTCTGTATCGGCCTTTGATTTTGATGCTTCGACAGTTGCTGGAATTTCATAAGATGAGAAATTGAATTGTATTTGAAAATGTTAAGCTTGAGAGCAACGCTCTCTTGCTCTATTCCTTTCTCAGCCTCTACCATGTTCGATTTAATGAGCTCGGGGGTTGTCAACATTCCCCGTTGTACAGGCCCAATTATTTTACAGCTACAATATGCAAACAAACATACATATTGCATTTACAATGTATAAAATTTCACGTACGTAAAACATATTATATGAAGAGTAGCGCCGGCACAAATAAATTGACAAATCTATTATTTACACACACACACACGTACATACACATACATACAAGTCGACTGTATGTAAATTGAATGGAATTCTCATTTGAGCTCACGGTTCAAAGAAGCAAGACTCTGATTTCAATTTTAGTTTTTCTTTGAGAGTTGAGGCTCAATCGATTTCTGATTTTCTTCCAGCTTGATCTTTTCCTGCTTTCTACAGAGTACAGAGAAACACCGCCTTCATTTTATTACCTTGTGAAATAATATTTTCTGCGGAGTCCCGAATTTCCCTAGAATTAATTTTTGACCTTGCTTCTTCCATAAGTTTTTGAAGGTTTTGCATCCGCGAAATTTAATTCATCAGGGAGGACGAATAAGTAGAAGAAGAAGATGAAGAAGCTAGAAGCTCATGCCAAGTCGTAATTTCACGGGAAAAGCTTAGTGTCAAATGAGAGATTGCCATAAAAGTACAAGCTGCGGAGTCATAAACAACTGTTGAAGAATATCAAGGCAAGGCAAGGTCTATATAACTAGACGTAACTATGAAGGGAATTGTAATTTTACAAGTATTATCGCTATTTCTTCTTCTTCTGTTCCTTGAATTCGTAATATTGGGATAGATATTAGAAGAGGGATTTAATGAATTAGAATGAGGATTAGAGTGACAATTTGGGTATGGAGACAGTCAACTTGATGAAATTATCATTGAGAGACGAGTGTGTAGGAAGACAAGCCGTAGAACTCGAAGAAGACCTCGGAGAAAGTAAAGCAAGAGGGGATGATGAGGGAGAAAGTCATAAAACCCCCGTTGACATTACATTATATTTCATATCATATGCTTCCCTCCTCCTCTTTGAACTCTTCATAACATCCGCCTCTCAACTTGCAACTTGCCACTCCAACTATTACAGCTGTAACTGAGCAATGCTAAAATGTACAACTCCAACTTGTCTCAACTCACTCACACAGGCATGTATTTATGTATGTATATTACAATTTGATGGCCCGGACACGAATTGAGAATAAAAGCTTAAATAAAAGCTCCGAGATGCACCAAAAGCAACACACACAAAACCGAAAGTTGGACTTGGACTTGTCTGCGATTGACGTGACATGCACTATACCATACACAATGCAGTAAAATGGCATGACATTGAAAATGAAGTGATCGAAGTCGAATGGAGCAAATGGAGCTGGATGACATGGGCACGGAGAAAACCGAATAAAATTGAACATCCAACCCGGCGCCATTAAGAGGAGTACTAAACAATACCGGGAAATTGACGAGAGTATACACACAGACAGAAAACAAGGAAGAACAGAGTTGAAACGAAAAGTACAGTTACAGTTACATATATGAGTACGTAGGACCGACTCATAAAACTTCATGTACATATGTGGACTCTAGACCCCGGGAAAAGGCGGAAGGGAAGGAAAAATAGAAAAATAAAAACAAAGCTGGGGAAAACAATAATAATTTTCCTGTGAAGTGAAAAAATACTTATGGGATTGTATAATAATATGTTTATGTCCAATCTTCGTGTCCATGTCTTTTCTCTTTCGTTTTGTCCATTTCCATGGGCTTTGCCTGTGCTATCGCCAGGACTCCGTCCCTCCATTTTTGTTGAAGAAACTTTTCTATTTGGCCGTTTTATGAACAATTTTACAAGCCTATTAACGTCCTTATGAGTACCTCCATAAAAAGGGGGAAGCATAAAAACCGAGACGGTGTCTCCACATCAAGATGACTGTACGTACCATAGACCGATATAGGGGACGATACAATACACAATACATGCAATACAGTACAGTGCTCAAATTTTTGTATCGTCTCGAGCGAGTCTTGAGATCAAGAAATCACCAGCGTCCCTGCCCTTTGCCAATGCAGTGCAGTGCAAGTCACAAAAGAAGGAGCAGCGCAAAGAGGAAGCAAGCGAGTGGTTTTTTCTGCTCCCCGGCATTCATGTCCATGTTCCAGCTTTAGCTCTAGCTCTAGTTCGAGTTGAAGTTCCAGCTCCAGTGTCCGCGACTTTTATGGTCCCGTCACATCCGGAGTCAATTCACATGGACGGCATGTCTATATAACATTCACTCTTTCCCTGTACTTTTTCCTCCTGCTTTCTACTTTCCCGCTCGAACTCTACCCAATCTTCATTTCCACATACTAAATGCCAACATTCGTTTCAAATTAAGCTCCGTTCCTTAATGCCCTATAATGGCACACACACAGTGTTCTTCTCCTTCGTCTTCCTGGTGCTACCAAATATCTATCTACAATTTTTACTGCAAAGATGGAGATGGAGCAAGGCAGGAAATAAAGGAGCTGGAACCTGGAACCGAAGCTGGATCAGTTCCGTGGTGGTCACGTAGATTCTCAATATTTTTATCAATGTCACGATCTCCTGCGAGCTTCCTAATGACCAACTTGATTTACACCTTTAGTCCAAGACTTTGACATGGGCATGAATGAGGAGTCGGATCCGGAAAATGTCCAAGTTTTCCATTTTTCCATTCCACTCCATGTGCTCCTCTCTCTCTCTGTACATAGTACATACGCGTTTTGTGTTATAGGCAAACCCTCTCTGTCTCATCCATCATTTTCACTTTCATTTCCCTCTTCATTTTCTGGAGGATTCCGAGGGGGACAAAATGGGCTCCAGATGAGTATCACAACCATAATAAATAGCAATGATAGCAATAATGATAACCATGATGATGAAGATAATAATAATAATGAAGCTGGTGTAATTAGATCTGACATTCTTCATGGGGGAAAAGTGTCAAAATGCGTTGGGGAAACGGTCATATGCTCGACGATCATACAAAGTGACGCTTTTACCCGGTATGCCCGTACTTTAGTACACACATGGATGTAATACGTACCATGTACAGACCTTTGGCCTATCTATCCGAGTGAAAGGGAAGAAGAAATTAAATTAAACCTCGTGGAGAAAAGTTTGGAGGAACGAGAGAAGAACTTGAGAGCGAGAGAGAGAGAGAGAGGAAAAGAAAGAGTGGGATTGAGCCAACTCTGGCCCGCTTTCTCCAGTTCTGGTCAGCTGTGGACGTTTCTATCTGTGAGGTTAAACAATTTATTTTGTGGGCCGTCACCATCAATGACGAACTTATCTGTCTGTCCAAGAAGGCGGCACCATCAAAGCCAGAGCAAGCGAAAGGGAGTTAAATGGAAAATGGCCGTAGCAAATCTCAATCCCCAGTCTAGTCTGTGGAGACCAATTGATGCTAATTTGTAAATGGCCTTTGAGATTTGAGCTCGAGTCAAGATTCAACAGTGTGTAGGGTTGCAAACTTTTTTCGCAAAACTTGCTTGCCAAAAATTGAAAAGGGCCAGCCAGGTTGTTTCTCCTTTAAGGAAATTAGTCCAAGATTAAACTGTCCGTTTTGTTGCCCACAAGTCCACGTCAAGCAGAACGTCCGGATTCAAACGGACGGACAATGGACGGATTCCAAGTGCCACGCAAGGATTTCAATGAAACTTTTGCAATGCATACACACACATGTATTGTATACACATATTAAACATGGAATAATCCAACATTTCAAATTCGGAACAAGGTTCAAGTCCAGCTTGAAATGTTGGCCGTTTATCCTAGGGAGTAGAAAAAAGCTTTAAATGGTTAACTTGGTCACAGATTCTTTGTAGATTTGAGATTGAACCAGAGCATGTGTTACAGGATGTAGAGGATACACTTTTTATACTGGAACTGGATTGTGGATGACACCATGTGGGGAATTGCCTGGGCCTTTCCCCCTGTGTATGTGTGTGTTTATCTAAAAATGCGACTTCGTCTTCGTCTTCACGTGGGTCGGCTCCCCCTATTTTTGAACAATATGTGTATTTCATAGGTATGTACACTGTACACTAGACCTGTTCATTCTGCAGATTTATATGAAAAGTTAAGGAGGTACCCCTTCATATTGTTCCTTTTGGATGTCTTAA